>NW_025564901.1:0-35000 GCF_020424385.1 Procambarus clarkii
CGTCAAATTTAGCAATATTTCGACGTTTATCACCTCCTTTTCCTTTATGTGATTTAAACAAAATATGATCGAATTAGGCAATATTTTGCCGTTTTTCAACGTTTTTGTGAATTTTCAGTCTATGGGTATTAATTCATTATATATACGATAAAAATGATGCAAACACATAATTGATTAGATAATAACCTTAAATACTTCATTTTCAATCATCTATTTGTTTCTCGTTAAAATACAGTGTAAGATATTGAAAAGGGGAGAAGTTCGGTTTTTATTGCATATATCGACGTTTCAGCTTTATTAGAGCGGTTTTACGTGTACATCTTCCATCGGTAATATAAACGGAAAATCAAGAACATTTTAGTTAATGCTAATGAAAACACATTGTTTTTTATCATTTGTATTGAAAACAACATTGTCATATATCTTTTCTTGGATCTAAATAATACGAAACCTCGCTCTATGATTTGAAGTCAAAATCCTCAAATATTGTATAATAGTGACGTTTTCACGTTAATCATGTAGTTTGATATTACGTAAATATATTCATTTTTACCAATATTTCGATACAATTTCATGTAGTATCACGATATGTGATTTGGCCTTCAAATCTCAGAATGTCGCATAATATTCCATTTTAAGCAAGTTTTCTTGCATTGTGTTTCGTACGAAAAATCATCGAATTTAGCAATATTTTGACGCTTATCATCCACTTTTCCTCTATGTGATTTAAACAAAATATCATCGAATTAGGCAATATTTTGCAATTTTTCCACGTTTATGTGAATTTTCAGTTTATGGGTTTAATTCATTATATATAGGATACAAATGATGCAAGCACAAATTTAGCAATATTTCGACGTTTATCACCTCCTTTTCCTTTATGTGATTTAAACAAAATATGATCGAATTAGGCAATATTTTGCCGTTTTTCAACGTTTTTGTGAATTTTCAGTCTATGGGTATTAATTCATTATATATACGATAAAAATGATGCAAACACATAATTGATTAGATAATAACCTTAAATACTTCATTTTCAATCATCTATTTGTTTCTCGTTAAAATACTGTGTAAGATATTGAAAAGGGGAGAAGTTCGGTTTTTATTGCATATATCGACGTTTCAGCTTTATTAGAGCGGTTTTACGTGTACATCTTCCATCGGTAATATAAACGGAAAATCAAGAACATTTTAGTTCATGCTAATGAAAACACATTGTTTTTTATCATTTGTATTGAAAACAACATTGTCATATATCTTTTCTTGGATCTAAATAATACGAAACCTCGCTCTATGATTTGAAGTCAAAATCCTCAAAAATTGTATAATAGTGACTTTTTCACGTTAATCATGTAGTTTGATATTACGTAAATATATTCATTTTTACCAATATTTCGATACAATTTCATGTAGTATCACGATATGTGATTTGGCCTTCAAATCTCAGAATGTCGCATAATATTGCATTTTAAGCAAGTTTTCTTGCATTTTGTTTCGTACGAAAAATCATCGAATTTAGCAATATTTTGACGTTTATCATCCACTTTTCCTCTATGTGATTTAAACAAAATATCATCGAATTAGGCAATATTTTGCCGTTTTTCCACGTTTATGTGAATTTTCAGTTTATGGGTTTAATTCATTATATATAGGATAAAAATGATATTCATCTTCCATCGGTAATATAAACGGAAAATCAGGAACATTTTAGTTAATTCTAATGAAAACACATTGATTTTTATCATTTGTATTGGAAACAACATTATCATATGTCTTTTCTTGGATCTAAATAATACGAATCCTCGCTCTATGATTTGAAGTTAAAATCCTCATATATGGTAAAATAGTGACTTTTTTCACGTTTTTCATGTAGTGTGATTTTACGTAAATATATTCGTTTTTACCAATATGTCGATACTACTTCATGTATTCTCACGATATGTGATTTGGCCTTCAAATCTCAAAATTTCGCAAATGTTGTATTTTTAAGCAAGTTTCTTGCATTTTGTTTCGTACGAAAAATCATCAAATTTAGCAATATTTTGACGTTAATCATCCCCTTTTCCTCTATGTGATATAAACAAAATATCATCGAATTAGGTAATATTTTGCTATTTTTCCACGTTTTTGTGAATTTTCAGTTTATTGTTATTAATTCATTAAATATACGAAAAAAATTATGCAAACACATAATTGATTAGAAATTAACCTTAAATACTTCATTTTCAATCAACTATTTGTTTCCCGTTTAAATACTGAGTAAGATGTTGAAAAGGGGAGAAGTTATGTTTTTATTGCATATATCGAGGTTTCAGCCGGATTAGAGCGGTTTTACGTGTACATCTTCCATCGGTAATATAAACGGAAAATCAGGAACAATTTAGTTAATTCTAATGAAAACAAATTGATTTTTATCATTTGTATTGGAAACAACATTGTCATATGTCTTTTCTTTTGATCTAAATAATACGAAACCTCGCTCTATGATTTGAAGTTAAAATCTTCAAATATGGTAAAATAGTGACTTTTTCACGTTTTTCATGTAGTTTGATATTACGTAAATATATTCATTTTTACCAATATTTCGATACTATTTCATGTATTATCACGATATGTGATTTTGCCTTCAAATCTCAGAATTTCGCATAATATTGCATTTTAAGCAGATTTTTTTGCATTTTATTTCGTACGAAAAATCATCGAATTTAGCAATATTTTGACGTTTATCATCCCCTTTTCCTTTAAGGTGATTTAAACAAAATATCATCGAATTAGGCAATACTTTGCCGTTTTTCAACGTTTTTGTGAAATTTCAGTTTATTGGTATTAATTCATTATGTATACGATAAAAATGATGCATGTATTCATTAGAATTACCTAAAATGTTCTTGATTTTCCGTTTATATTACGAATGGAAGATGTACACGTAAAACCGCTCTATTCCGGCTGAAACGTTGATATATATTTGCGTTGATTTGCCCGAAACGCATTGCGTAATAGTGGCTTTAGGCATTGTATGTACTAGCTCTATCTATATATCAATCCATTAATGTAACATCACTTGTATGTATATACCTTACCTGAATAAACATCTGAATCTGAATATGCAATAAAAACAGAACTTCTCCCCTTTTTAATATCTTACTCAGTATTTTAACGAGAAACAAATAGTTGATTGAAAATGAAGTATTTAAGGTTATTATCATATCAATTATGTGTTTGCATCATTTTTATCGTATATATAATGAATTAATACCAATAAACTGAAAATTCACAAAAACGTGGAAAAACGGCAAAATATTGCCTAATTCGATGATATTTTGTTTAAATCACATAAAGGAAAAGGGGATGATAAACGTCAAAATATTGCTAAATTCGATGATTTTTAGTACGAAATAAAATGCAAAAAAATCTGCTTAAAATGCAATATTATGCGAAATTCTGAGATTTGAAGGCAAAATCACATATCGTGATATTACATGAAATAGTATCGAAATATTGGTAAAAATGAATATATTTACGTAAAATCACACTACATGAAAAACGTGAAAAAAGTCACTATTTTACCATATATGAGGATTTTAACTTCAAATCATAGAGCGAGGATTCGTATTATTTTGATCCAAGAAAAGACATATGAAAATGTTGTTTCCAATACAAATGATAAAAATCAATGTGTTTTCATTAGAATTAACTAAAATGTTCCTGATTTTCCGTTTATATTACGGATGGAAGATGTAAACGAAAACCACTCTATTCCGCCTGAAACGTCGATATATGCAATAAAAACAGAACTTCTCCCCTTTTCACTATCTTTCTCAGTATTTAAACGAGAAACAAACAGTTGATTGAAAATGAAGCATTTAAGGTTATTATCTAATCAATTATGTGTTTGCTTAATTTTTATCTTATATATAATGAATTAATACAAATAAACTGAAAAATCACAAAAACGTGGAAAAACGGCAAAATATTGCCTAATTCGATGATATTTTGTTTAAATCACGTAAAGGAAAAGGGGATGATAAACGTCAAAATATTGCTAAATTCGATGATTAGAAATTAGTATGAAACCAAATGCAAGAAACTTGCTTAAAATGCAACATTTGCGAAATTCTGAGATTTGAAGGCCAAATTACATATCGTGACAAACATGAAGTAGTATCAAAATATTGGTAAAAACGAATATATTTACGTAAAATCACACTACATGAAAAACGTGAAAAAAGTCACTATTTTAACATATATGAGGATTTTAACTTCAAATCATAGAGCGAGGATTCGTATTATTTAGATGCAAGAAAAGACATATGACAATGTTGTTTCCAATACAAATGATAAAAATCAATATGTTTTCATTAGAATTAACTAAAATGTTCCTGATTTTCCGTTTATATTACCGATGGAAGATGTACACGAAAACCATTCTATTCCGGCTGAAACGTCGATATATGCAATATAAACAGAACTTCTCCCCTTTTCAATATATTTCTCAGTATTTTAACGAGAAACAAACAGTTGATAGAAAATGAAGTATTTAAGGTTAATTTCTAATCAATTATGTGTTTGCATCATTTTTATCGGATATATAATAAATTAATACCAATAAACTGAAAATTCACAAAAACGTGGAAAAACGGCAAAATATTGCCTAATTCGATGATATTTTGTTTAAATCACATAAAGGAAAAAGGGATGATGAACGTCAAAATATTGCTAAATTCGATGATTTTTCGTACGAAATAAAATGCTAAAAAATCTGCTTAAAATGCAATATTATGCGAAATTCTGAGATTTGAAGGCAAAATCACATATCGTGATAATACATGAAATAGTATCGAAATATTGGTAAAAATGAATATATTTACCTAATATCAAACTACATGAAAAACGTGAAAAAAGTCACTATTTTACCATATTTGAAGATTTTAACTTCAAATCATAGCGCGAGGTTTCGTATTATTTAGATCCAAGAAAAGACATATGACAATGTTGTTTCCAATACAAATGATAAAAAACAATGTGTTTTCATTAGAAATAACTAAAATGTTCTTGATTTTCCGTTTATATTACCGATGGAAGATGTACACGTAAAACCGCTCTAATCCGCCTGAAACGTCGATATATGCAATAAAAACAGAACTTCTCCCCTTTTCAACATCTTACTCAGTATTTTAACGAGAAACAAATAGTTGATTGAAAATGAAGTATTTAAGGTTAATTTCTAATCAATTATGTGTTTGCATCATTTTTATCGTATATTTATTGAATTAATAACAATAAACTGAAAATTCACAAAAACGTGGAAAAATAGCAAAATATTACCTAATTCGATGATATTTTGTTTAAATCACATAGAGGAAAAGGTGATGATTAACGTCAAAATATTGCTAAATTCGATGATTTTTCGTACGAAACAAAATGCAAGTAACTTGCTTAATTAAAAATATATTTGAGAAATTCTGAGATTTGAAGGCCAAATCACATATCGTGAGAAAGCATGAAGTAATATCGAAATATTGGTAAAAACGAATATATTTACGTCAAATCACACAACGTGAAAAAAGTCACTATTTTACCATATATGAGTTTTTTAACTTTAAATCATAGAGCGAAGATTCGTACTATTCAGATCCAAGAAAATACATATGACAATGTTGTTTCCAATACAAATGATAAAAAACATTGTGTTTTCATTAGAATTACCTAAAATGTTCTTGATTTTCCGTTTATATTACCGATGGAAGATGTACACGTAAAACCGCTCTAATCCGGCTGAAACGTCGATATATGCAATAAAAACCGAACTTCTCCCCTCTTCAATATCCTACTCAGTATTTTAACGAGAAACAAATGGTTGATTGAAACAGAAGTATTTAAAGTTATTTTCTAATCAATTATGTGTTTGCATCATTTTTTTTGTATATTTAATGAATTAATACCAATAAACTGAAAATTCACAGAAACTTGGAAAAACGGCAAAATATTACCTAATTCGATGATATATATTTTTTATATCACATAGAGGAAAAGGGGGATGATAAACGTTAAATTATTACTAAATTCGATGATTTTTAGTACGAAACAAAATGCAAGAAAACTTTCTTAATATGCCATATTATGCGAAATTCTGTGATTTGAAGGCCAAATCACATATCGCGATACTACATGAAATAGTATCGAAATATTGGTAAAAATGAATATATTTACGTAATATCGAACTACATTAAAAACGTGAAAAAAGTCACTATTTTACCATATATGAGGATTTTAACTTCAAATCATAGAGCGAGGATTCGTATTATTTAGATCCAAGAAAATACATATGACAATGTTGTTTCCAATACAAATGATAAAAACCAGTGTGTTTTCATTAGAATGAACTAAAATGTTCTTGATTTTACGTTTATATTTCCGATGGAAGATGTACACGTAAAACCGCTCTATTCCGGCTGAAACGTCGATATATGCAATAAAAACAGAACTTCTCCCCTTTTCAATATCTTACTCAGTATTTTAACGAGAAAAAAATAGTTAATTGAAAATGAAGTGTTTAAGGTTATTATCTAATCAATTATGTGTTTGCATCATTTTTATCGTATATATAATGAATTAATACCAATAAACTAAAAATTCACAAAAACGTGGAAAAACGGAAAAATATTGCCTAATTCGATGATATTTTGTTTAAATCACGTAGAGGAAAAGGGGATGATAACCGTCAAAATATTGCTAAATTCGATGATTAGAAATTAGAATGAAACAAAATGCAAGAAACTTGCATAAAAATGCAACATTTGCGAAATTCTGAGATTTCAAGGCCAAATTACATATCGTGACAAAACATGAAGTAGTATCGAAATATTGGTAATAACGAATATATTTATGTAAAATCACACTACATGAAAAACGTGAAAAAGTCACTATTTTACCATATATGAGGATTTTAACTTCAAATCATAGAGCGAGGATTCTTATTGTTTAGATCCAAGAAAAGACATATGACAATGTTGTTTCCAATACAAATGATAAAAAACAATGTGTTTTCATTAGAATTAACTAAAATGTTCCTGAGTTTCCGTTTATATTACCGATGGATGATGTACACGTAAAACCGCTCTAATCCGGCTGAAACCTCGATATATGCAATAAAAACAGAACTTCTCCCCTTTTCAACATCTTACTCAGAATTTTAACGAGAAAAAAATAGTTGATTGAAAATGAAGTATTTAAGGTTAATTTCTAATCAATTATGTGTTTGCATCATTTTTATTTTATATATAATGAATTAATACCAATAAACTGAAATTTCACAAAAACGTGGAAAAACGGCAAAATATTGCCTAATTCGATGATATTTTGTTTAAATCACGTAAAGGAAAAGGGGATGATAAACGTCAAAATATTGCTAAATTCGATGATTTTTCGTACGAAATAAAATGCAAAAAAATCTGCTTAAAATGCAATATTATGCGAAATTCTGAGATTTGAAGGCAAAATCACATATCGTGATAATACAAGAAATAGTATCGAAATATTGGTAAAAATGAATATATTTACGTAAAATCACACTACATGAAAAACGTGAAAAAAGTCACTATTTTACCATATATGAGGATTTATCTTCAAATCATAGAGCGAGGATTCGTATTATTTTGATCCAAGAAAAGACATATGAAAATGTTGTTTCCAATACAAATGATAAAAATCAATGTGTTTTCATTAGAATTAACTAAAATGTTCCTGATTTTCCGTTTATATTACCGATGGAAGATGTAAACGAAAACCACTCTATTCCGGCTGAAACGTCGATATATGCAATAAAAACAGAACTTCTCCCCTTTTCAACATCTTACTCTGTATTTTAACGAGAAACAAATAGTTGATTGAAAATGAAGTATTTAAGGTTAATTTCTAATCAATTATGTGTTTGCACCATTTTTATCGTATATTTATTGAATTAATAACAATAAACTGAAAATTCACAAAAACGTGGAAAAATAGCAAAATATTACCTAATTCGATGATATTTTGTTTAAATCACATAGAGGAAAAGGTGATGATTAACGTCAAAATATTGCTAAATTCGATGATTTTTCGTACGAAACAAAATGCAAGTAACTTGCTTAATTAAAAATATATTTGAGAAATTCTGAGATTTGAAGGCCAAATCACATATTGTGAGAAAACATGAAGTAGTATCGAAATATTGGTAAAAACGAATATATTTACGTCAAATCACACAACGTGAAAAAAGTCACTATTTTACACTATATGAGTTTTTTAACTTAAAATCATAGAGCGAAGATTCGTACTATTCAGATCCAAGAAAATACCTATGACAATGTTGTTTCCAATACAAATGATAAAAAACATTGTGTTTTCATTAGAATTACCTAAAATGTTCTTGATTTTCCGTTTATATTACCGATGGAAGATGTACACGTAAAACCGCTCTAATCCGGCTGAAACGTCGATATATGCAATAAAAACCGAACTTCTCCCCTCTTCAATATCCTACTCAGTATTTTAACGAGAAACAAATGGTTGATTGAAACTGAAGTATTTAAAGTTATTTTCTAATCAATTATGTGTTTGCATCATTTCTTTTGTATATTTAATGAATTAATACCAATAAACTGAAAATTTCCAGAAACTTGGAAAAACGGCAAAATATTACCTAATTCGATGATATATATTTTTTATATCACATAGAGGAAAAGGGGGATGATAAACGTTAAATTATTACTAAATTCGATGATTTTTAGTACGAAACAAAATGCAAGAAAACTTGCTTAATATGCCATATTATGCGAAATTCTGTGATTTGAAGGCCAAATCACATATCGTGATACTACATGAAATAGTATCAAAAATATTGGTAAAAATGAATATATTTACGTAATATCGAACTACATTAAAAACGTGAAAAAAGTCACTATTTTACCATATATGAGGATTTTAACTTCAAATCATAGAGCGAGGATTCGTATGATTTAGATCCAAGAAAATACATATGACAATGTTGTTTCCAATACAAATGATAAAAATCAGTGTGTTTTCATTAGAATGAACTAAAATGTTCTTGATTTTCCGTTTATATTTCCGATGGAAGATGTACACGTAAAACCGCTCTATTCCGGCTGAAACGTCGATATATGCAATATAAACAGAACTTCTCCCCTTTTCAATATATTTCTCAGTATTTTAACGAGAAACAAACAGTTGATAGAAAATGAAGTATTTAAGGTTATTTTCTAATCAATTATGTGTTTGCATCATTTTTATCGTATATATAATGAATTAATACCTATAAACTGAAAATGCACAAAAACGTGGAAAAACGGCAAAATATTGCCTAATTCGATGATATTTTGTTTAAATCACATAAAGGAAAAAGGGATGATAAACGTGAAAATATTGCTAAATTCGATGATTTTTCGTACGAAATAAAATGCTAAAAAATCTGCTTAAAATGCAATATTATGCGAAATTCTGAGATTTGAAGGCAAAATCGCATATCGTGATAATACATGAAATAGTATCGAAATATTGGTAAAAATGAATATATTTACGTAATATCAAACTACATGAAAAACGTGAAAAAAGTCACTATTTTACCATATTTGAAGATTTTAACTTCAAATCATAGAGCGAGGTTTCGTATTATTTAGATCCAAGAAAAGACATATGACAATGTTGTTTCCAATACAAATGATAAAAAACAATATGTTTTCTTTAGAAATAACTAAAATGTTCTTGATTTTCCGTTTATATTACCGATGGAAGATGTACACGTAAAACCGCTCTAATCCGGCTGAAACGTCGATATATGCAATAAAAAGAGAACTTCTCCCCTTTTTAACATCTTACTCAGTATTTTAACGAGAAACAAATAGTTGATTGAAAATGAAGTATTTAAGTTATTATCTAATCAATTTTGTGTTTGCATCATTTTTATCGTGTTTATAATAAATTAATACCAATAAACAGAAAATTCACAAAAACGTGGAAAAACGGCAAACTATTGCCTAATTCGATGATATTTTGTTTAAATCTCATAAAGGAAAAGGGGATGATAAACGTCAAAATATTGCTAAATTCGATGATTTTTCGTACGAAATAAAATGCAAAAAAATCTGCTTAAAATGCAATATTATGCGAAATTCTGAGATTTGAAGGCAAAATCACATATCGTGATAATACAAGAAATAGTATCGAAATATTGGTAAAAATGAATATATTTACGTAAAATCACACTACATGAAAAACGTGAAAAAAGTCACTATTTTACCATATATGAGGATTTATCTTCAAATCATAGAGCGAGGATTCGTATTATTTTGATCCAAGAAAAGACATATGAAAATGTTGTTTCCAATACAAATGATAAAAATCAATGTGTTTTCATTAGAATTAACTAAAATGTTCCTGATTTTCCGTTTATATTACCGATGGAAGATGTAAACGAAAGCCACTCTATTCCGGCTGAAACGTCGATATATGCAATAAAAACAGAACTTCTCCCCTTTTCAACATCTTACTCTGTATTTTAACGAGAAACAAAGAGTTGATTGAAAATGAAGTATTTAAGGTTAATTTCTAATCAATTATGTGTTTGCACCATTTTTATCGTATATTTATTGAATTAATAACAATAAACTGAAAATTCACAAAAACGTGGAAAAATAGCAAAATATTACCTAATTCGATGATATTTTGTTTAAATCACATAGAGGAAAAGGTGATGATTAACGTCAAAATATTGCTAAATTCGATGATTTTTCGTACGAAACAAAATGCAAGTAACTTGCTTAATTAAAAATATATTTGAGAAATTCTGAGATTTGAAGGCCAAATCACATATCGTGAGAAAACATGAAGTAGTATCGAAATATTGGTAAAAACGAATATATTTACGTCAAATCACACAACGTGAAAAAAGTCACTATTTTACACTATATGAGTTTTTTAACTTAAAATCATAGAGCGAAGATTCGTACTATTCAGATCCAAGAAAATACCTATGACAATGTTGTTTCCAATACAAATGATAAAAAACATTGTGTTTTCATTAGAATTACCTAAAATGTTCTTGATTTTCCGTTTATATTACCGATGGAAGATGTACACGTAAAACCGCTCTAATCCGGCTGAAACGTCGATATATGCAATAAAAACCGAACTTCTCCCCTCTTCAATATCCTACTCAGTATTTTAACGAGAAACAAATGGTTGATTGAAACTGAAGTATTTAAAGTTATTTTCTAATCAATTATGTGTTTGCATCATTTCTTTTGTATATTTAATGAATTAATACCAATAAACTGAAAATTTCCAGAAACTTGGAAAAACGGCAAAATATTACCTAATTCGATGATATATATTTTTTATATCACATAGAGGAAAAGGGGGATGATAAACGTTAAATTATTACTAAATTCGATGATTTTTAGTACGAAACAAAATGCAAGAAAACTTGCTTAATATGCCATATTATGCGAAATTCTGTGATTTGAAGGCCAAATCACATATCGTGATACTACATGAAATAGTATCGAAATATTGGTAAAAATGAATATATTTACGTAATATCGAACTACATTAAAAACGTGAAAAAATTCACTATTTTACCATATATGAGGATTTTAACTTCAAATCATAGAGCGAGGATTCGTATTATTTAGATCCAAGAAAATACATATGACAATGTTGTTTCCAATACAAATGATAAAAATCAGTGTGTTTTCATTAGAATGAACTAAAATGTTCTTGATTTTCCGTTTATATTTCCGATGGAAGATGGACACGTAAAACCGCTCTATTCCGGCTGAAACGTCGATATATGCAATATAAACAGAACTTCTCCCCTTTTCAATATATTTCTCAGTATTTTAACGAGAAACAAACAGTTGATAGAAAATGAAGTATTTAAGGTTATTTTCTAATCAATTATGTGTTTGCATCATTTTTATCGTATATATAATGAATTAATACCTATAAACTGAAAATGCACAAAAACGTGGAAAAACGGCAAAATATTGCCTAATTCGATGATATTTTGTTTAAATCACATAAAGGAAAAAGGGATGATAAACGTGAAAATATTGCTAAATTCGATGATTTTTCGTACGAAATAAAATGCTAAAAAATCTGCTTAAAATGCAATATTATGCGAAATTCTGAGATTTGAAGGCAAAATCGCATATCGTGATAATACATGAAATAGTATCGAAATATTGGTAAAAATGAATATATTTACGTAATATCAAACTACATGAAAAACGTGAAAAAAGTCACTATTTTACCATATTTGAAGATTTTAACTTCAAATCATAGAGCGAGGTTTCGTATTATTTAGATCCAAGAAAAGACATATGACAATGTTGTTTCCAATACAAATGATAAAAAACAATGTGTTTTCTTTAGAAATAACTAAAATGTTCTTGATTTTCCGTTTATATTACCGATGGAAGATGTACACGATCGACGTTTCAGCCGGATTAGAGCGGTTTTACGTGTACATCTTCCATCGGTAATATAAACGGAAAATCAAGAACATTTTAGTTAATTCTAATGAAAACACATTGTTTTTTATCATTTGTATTGAAAACAACATTGTCATATGTCTTTTCTTAGATCTAAATAATACGAAACCTCGCTCTATGATTTGAAGTTAAAACCCTCATATATGGTAAAATAGTGACTTTTTCACGTTTTTCATGTAGTGTGATTTTACGTAAATATATACGTTTTTACCAATATTTCGATACTATTTCATGTAGTATCACGATATGTGATTTGGTCTTCAAATCTCAGAATTTCGCATAATATTGCATTTTAAGCAAGTTTTCTTGCATTTTGTTTCGTACGAAAAATCATCGAATTTAGCAATATTTTGACGTTTCTCATCCACTTTTCCTCTATGTGATTTAAAAAAAATATCATTGAATTAGGCAATATTTTGCCGTTTTTCCACGTTTTTGTGAATTTTCAGTCTATGGGAATTAATTCATTATATATACGATAAAAATGATGCAAACACATAATTGATTAGATAATAACCTAAAATACTTCATTTTCAATCATCTATTTGTTTCTCGTTAAAATACTGTGTAAGATATTGAAAAGGGGAGAAGTTCTGTTTTTATTGCATATATCGACGTTTCAGCCGGATTAGAGCGGTTTTACGTGTACATCTTCCATCGGTAATATAAACGGAAAATCAAGAACATTTTAGTTAATTCTAATGAAAACACATTGTTTTTTATCATTTGTATTGAAAACAACATTGTCATATGTCTTTTCTTAGATCTAAATAATACGAAACCTCGCTCTATGATTTGAAGTTAAAACCCTCATATATGGTAAAATAGTGACTTTTTCACGTTTTTCATGTAGTGTGATTTTACGTAAATATATACGTTTTTACCAATATTTCGATACTATTTCATGTAGTATCACGATATGTGATTTGGCCTTCAAATCTCAGAATTTCGCATAATATTGCATTTTAAGCAAGTTTTCTTGCATTTTGTTTTGTACGAAAAATCGTCGAATTTAGCAATATTTTGACGTTTATCATCCCTTTTCCTTTATGTGATTTAAACAAAATATCATCGAATTAGGCAATATTTTGCCGTTTTTCCACGTTTTTGTGAATTTTCAGTCTATGGGTATTAATTCATTATATATACGATAAAAATGATGCAAACACATAATTGATTAGATAATAACCTTAAATACTTCATTTTCAATCATCTATTTGTTTCTCGTTAAAATACTGAGTAAGATATTGAAAAGGGGAGAAGTTCGGTTTTTATTGCATATATCGACGTTTCAGCCGGATTAGAGCGGTTTTACGTGTACATCTTCCATCGGTAATATAAACGGAAAATCAAGAACATTTTAGTTAATTCTAATGAAAACACATTGTTTTTTATCATTTGTATTGAAAACAACATTGTCATATATCTTTTCTTGGATCTAAATAATACGAAACCTCGCTCTATGATTTGAAGTTAAAATCCTCATATATTGTATAATAGTGACTTTTTCACGTTAATCATGTAGTTTGATATTACGTAAATATATTCATTTTTACCAATATTTCGATACTATTTCATGTAGTATCACGATATGTGATTTGGCCTTCAAATCTCAGAATTTCGCATAATATTGCATTTTAAGCAAGTTTTCTTGCATTTTGTTTCGTACGAAAAATCATCGAATTTAGCAATATTTTGACGTTTATCATCCACTTTTCCTCTATGTGATTTAAACAAAATATCATCGAATTAGGCAATATTTTGCCGTTTTTCCACGTTTTTGTGAATTTTCAGTTTATGGGTTTAATTCATTATATATACGATAAAAATGATGCAAACACATAATTGATTAGATAATAACCTTAAATACTTCATTTTCAATCATCTATTTGTTTCTCGTTAAAATACTGTGTAAGATATTGAAAAGGGGAGAAGTTCGGTTTTTATTGCATATATCGACGTTTCAGCCGGATTAGAGCGGTTTGACGTGTACATCTTCCATCGGTAATATAAACGGAAAATTAAGAACATTTTAGTTAATGCTAATGAAAACACATTGTTTTTTAACATTTGTATTGGAAACAACATTGTCATATGTCTTTTCTTGGATCTAAATAATACGAAACCTCGCTCTATGATTTGAAGTTAAAATCCTCATATATGGTAACATTGTGACTTTTCACGTTTTTCATGTAGTGTGATTTTACGTAAATATATACGTTTTTACCAATATTTCGATACTATTTCATGTAGTATCACGATATGTGATTTGGCCTTCAAATCTCAGAATTTCGCATAATATTGCATTTTAAGCAAGTTTTCTTCCATTTTGTTTCGTACGAAAAATCGTCGAATTTAGCAATATTTTGACGTTTATCATCTCCTTTTCCTTTATGTGATTTAAACAAAATATCATCGAATTAGGCAATATTTTGCCGTTTTTCCACGTTTTTGTGAATTTTCAGTTTATGGGTTTAATTCATTATATATACGATAAAAATGATGCAAACACATAATTGATTAGATAGTAACCTTAAATACTTCATTTTCAATCAACTATTTGTTTCTCGTTAAAATACTGAGTAAGATATTAAAAAGGGGAGAAGTTCTGTTTTTATTGCATATATCGACGTTTCAGCCGGAATAGAGCGTTTTTCGTGTACATTTTCCATAGGTAATATAAACGGAAAATCAGGAACATTTTAGTTAATGCTAATGAAAACACATTGTTTTTTATCATTTGTATTGAAAACAACATTGTCATATTTCTTTTCTTGGATCTAAATAATACGAAACTCGCTCCATGATTTGAAGTTAAAATCCTCAAATATTGTATAATAGTGACTTTTTCACGTTAATCATGTAGTTTGATATTACGTAAATATATTCATTTTTACCAATATTTCGATACTATTTCATGTAGTCTCACGATATGTGATTTGGCTTTCAAATCTCAGAATGTCGCATAATATTGCATTTTAAGCATGTTTTCTCGCATTTTGTTTCGTACGAAAAATCGTCTAATTTAGCAATATTTTGACGTTTCTCATCCACTTTTCCTCTATGTGATTTAAACAAAATATCATCGAATTAGGCAATATTTTGCCGTTTTTCCACGTTTTTGTGAATTTTCAGTCTATGGGTATTAATTCATTATATATACGATAAAAATGATGCAAACACATAATTGATTAGATAATAACCTTAAATACTTCATTTTCAATCATCTATTTGTTTCTCGTTAAAATACTGTGTAAGATATTGAAAAGGGGAGAAGTTCGGTTTTTATTGCATATATCGACGTTTCAGCCGGATTAGAGCGGTTTTACGTGTACATCTTCCATCGGTAATATAAACGGAAAATCAAGAACATTTTAGTTAATTCTAATGAAAACACATTGTTTTTTATCATTTGTATTGAAAACAACATTGTCATATGTCTTTTCTTAGATCTAAATAATACGAAACCTCGCTCTATGATTTGAAGTTAAAACCCTCATATATGGTAAAATAGTGACTTTTTTCACGTTTTTCATGCAGTGTGATTTTACGTATATATATACGTTTTTACCAATATTTCGATACTATTTCATGTAGTATCACGATATGTGATTTGGTCTTCAAATCTCAGAATTTCGCATAATATTGCATTTTAAGCAAGTTTTCTTGCATTTTGTTTCGTACGAAAAATCATCGAATTTAGCAATATTTTGACGTTTATCATCCACTTTTCCTCTATGTGCTTTAAACAAAATATCATCGAATTAGGCAATATTTTGCCGTTTTTCCACGTTTTTGTGAATTTTCAGTTTATGGGTTTAATTCATTATATATACGATAAAAATGATGCAAACACATAATTGATTAGATAATAACCTTAAATACTTCATTTTCAATCATCTATTTGTTTCTCGTTAAAATACTGTGTAAGATATTGAAAAGGGGAGAAGTTCGGTTTTTATTGCATATATCGACGTTTCAGCCGGATTAGAGCGGTTTTACGTGTACATCTTCCATCGGTAAAAAACACCGAAAATCAAGAACTTTTTAGTTAATGCTAATGAAAACACATTGTTTTTTATCATTTGTATTGGAAACAACATTGTCATATGTCTTTTCTTAGATCTAAATAATACGAAACCTCGCTCTATGATTTGAAGTTAAAACCCTCATATATGGTAAAATAGTGACTTTTTCACGTTTTTCATGTTGTGTGATTTTACGTAAATATATACGTTTTTACCAATATTTCGATACTATTTCATGTAGTATCACGATATGTGATTTGGCCTTCAAATCTCAGAATTTCGCATAATATTGCATTTTAAGCAAGTTTTCTTGCATTTTGTTTTGTACGAAAAATCGTCGAATTTAGCAATATTTTGACGTTTATCACCTCCTTTTCCTTTATGTGATTTAAACAAAATATGATCGAATTAGGCAATATTTTGCCGTTTTTCAACGTTTTTGTGAATTTTCAGTCTATGGGTATTAATTCATTATATATACGATAAAAATGATGCAAACACATAATTGATTAGATAATAACCTTAAATACTTCATTTTCAATCATCTATTTGTTTCTCGTTAAAATACTGTGTAAGATATTGAAAAGGGGAGAAGTTCGGTTTTTATTGCATATATCGACGTTTCAGCTTTATTAGAGCGGTTTTACGTGTACATCTTCCATCGGTAATATAAACGGAAAATCAAGAACATTTTAGTTAATGCTAATGAAAACACATTGTTTTTTATCATTTGTATTGAAAACAACATTGTCATATATCTTTTCTTGGATCTAAATAATACGAAACCTCGCTCTATGATTTGAAGTCAAAATCCTCAAATATTGTATAATAGTGACTTTTTCACGTTAATCATGTAGTTTGATATTACGTAAATATATTCATTTTTACCAATATTTCGATACAATTTCATGTAGTATCACGATATGTGATTTGGCCTTCAAATCTCAGAATGTCGCATAATATTGCATTTTAAGCAAGTTTTCTTGCATTTTGTTTCGTACGAAAAATCATCGAATTTAGCAATATTTTGACGTTTATCATCCACTTTTCCTCTATGTGATTTAAACAAAATATCATCGAATTAGGCAATATTTTGCCGTTTTTCCACGTTTTTGTGAATTTTCAGTCTATGGGTATTAATTCATTATATATACGATAAAAATGATGCAAACACATAATTGATTAGATAATAACCTTAAATACTTCATTTTCAATCATCTATTTGTTTCTCGTTAAAATACTGTGTAAGATATTGAAAAGGGGAGAAGTTCGGTTTTTATTGCATATATCGACGTTTCAGCCGGATTAGAGCGGTTTTACGTGTACATCTTCCATCGATAATATAAACGGAAAATCAAGAACATTTTAGTTAATGCTAATGAAAACACATTGTTTTTTATCATTTGTATTGAAAACAACATTGTCATATGTCTTTTCTTGGATCTAAATAATACGAAACCTCGCTCTATGATTTGAAGTTAAAACCCTCATATATGGTAAAATAGTGACTTTTTTCTCGTTTTTCATGCAGTGTGATTTTACGTAAATATATTCATTTTTACCAATATTTCGATACTATTTCATGTAGTATCACGATATGTGATTTGGCCTTCAAATCTCACAATGTCGCATAATATTGCATTTTAAGCAAGTTTTCTTGCATTTTGTTTCGTACGAAAAATCGTCGAATTTAGCAATATTTTGACGTTTGTCATCCACTTTTCCTCTATGTGCTTTAAACAAAATATCATCGAATTAGGCAATAATTTGCCGTTTTTAAACGTTTTTGTGAATTTTCAGTTTATGGGTATTAATTCATTATATATACGATAAAAATGATGCAAACACATAATTGATTAGATAATAACCTTAAATACTTCATTTTCAATCATCTATTTGTTTCTCGTTAAAATACTGTGTAAGATATTGAAAAGGGGAGAAGTTCGGTTTTTATTGCATATATCGACGTTTCAGCCGGATTAGAGCGGTTTTACGTGTACATCTTCCATCGGTAATATAAACGGAAAATCAAGAACATTTTAGTTAATTCTAATGAAAACACATTGTTTTTTATCATTTGTATTGAAAACAACATTGTCATATGTCTTTTCTTAGATCTAAATAATACGAAACCTCGCTCTATGATTTGAAGTTAAAACCCTCATATATGGTAAAATAGTGACTTTTTTCACGTTTTTCATGCAGTGTGATTTTACGTATATATATACGTTTTTACCAATATTTCGATACTATTTCATGTAGTATCACGATATGTGATTTGGTCTTCAAATCTCAGAATTTCGCATAATATTGCATTTTAAGCAAGTTTTCTTGCATTTTGTTTCGTACGAAAAATCATCGAATTTAGCAATATTTTGACGTTTATCATCCACTTTTCCTCTATGTGCTTTAAACAAAATATCATCGAATTAGGCAATATTTTGCCGTTTTTCCACGTTTTTGTGAATTTTCAGTTTATGGGTTTAATTCATTATATATACGATAAAAATGATGCAAACACATAATTGATTAGATAATAACCTTAAATACTTCATTTTCAATCATCTATTCGTTTCTCGTTAAAATACTGTGTAAGATATTGAAAAGGGGAGAAGTTCGGTTTTTATTGCATATATCGACGTTTCAGCCGGATTAGAGCGGTTTTACGTGTACATCTTCCATCGATAATATAAACGGAAAATCAAGAACATTTTAGTTAATGCTAATGAAAACACATTGTTTTTTATCATTTGTATTGGAAACAACATTGTCATATGTCTTTTCTTAGATCTAAATAATACGAAACCTCGCTCTATGATTTGAAGTTAAAACCCTCATATATGGTAAAATAGTGACTTTTTTCACGTTTTTCATGTAGTGTGATTTTACGTAAATATATACGTTTTTACCAATATTTCGATACTATTTCATGTAGTATTACGATATGTGATTTGGCCTTCAAATCTCAGAATTTCGCATAATATTGCATTTTAAGCAAGTTTTCTTGCATTTTATTTTGTACGAAAAATCGTCGAATTTAGCAATATTTTGACGTTTATCATCTCCTTTTCCTCAAGAGAGTGAAGAGGCTGAAGAGAGTGCTGCAGAGGCTCAAGAGAATGATGTAGAGGCTTAAGAGAGGGATGCAGAGGCTCAAGAGAATGATGCAGAGGCTCAAGAGAGTGATGCAGAGGATCAAGAGAGGGATGCAGAGGCTTAAGAGACTGATGCAGAGGCTCAAAAGAGGGATTCAGAGGCTTAAGAGGGAGATGCAGAGGTTCAAGAGAGTGATGCAGAGGCTCAATAGAGGGATGCAGGGGCTCAAGAGAGTGATGGAGAGGCTCAAGAGAGTGATTCAGAGGTTTACGGGAGTGATGCAGAGGCTTAAGAGAGTGATGCAGAGGCTTACGAGAGTGATGCAGAGGCTCTTGAGAGTGATGCCGAGGCTCAAGAAAGGGATGCAGAGGCATAAGAGAGTGATGCAAAGGCTCAAGAGAGGGATGCAGATGCTCATGAGAGGGATGCAGGAGTTCTAGAGAGGGATGCAGAGGCTTAAGAGAGTGATGCAGAGGCTTACGAGAGTGATGCAGAGGCTCTTGAGAGTGATGCAGAGGCTTAAGAGAAGGATGCAGAGGCTCAAGAGAGTGTTGCAGAGGCTCAATAGAGGGATGCAGGGGCTCAAGAGAGTGATGGAGACTCTCAAGAGAGTGATTCAGAGATTTACAGGAGTGATGCAGAGGCTTACGAGAGTGATGCAGAGGCTTAAGAGAGTGATGCAGAAGCTCAAGAGAGGGATGGAGAGGCTCAAGAGAGTGATTCAGAGGTTTACGGGAGTGATGCAGAGGCTTAAGAGAGTGATGCCGAGGCTTAAGAGACGGATGCAGAGGCTCAAGAGAGGGATGCAGAGGCTCAAGTGAGGGATGAAGAGGCACAGGAGAGGGATGCAGAGGCTCAAGAGAGTGATGCAGAGGCTTAAGAGAGGGATGCATAGGCTCAAGAGAGTGATGCAGAGGCTTAAGAGAGGGATGCAGAGGCTCAAGAAAGTGTTGCAGAGGCTCAAGAGAGTGATGCAGAGGCTCAATAGAAGGATGCAGGGGCTCAAGAGAGTGATGGAGAGGCTCAA
Organism: Procambarus clarkii; assembly: GCF_020424385.1. NCBI lineage: Eukaryota > Metazoa > Arthropoda > Malacostraca > Decapoda > Cambaridae > Procambarus > Procambarus clarkii. Next base: position 20,700 of record NW_025564901.1, read on the forward strand.
GAGAGTGATTCAGAGGTTTATGGGAGTGATGCAGAGGCTTAAGAGAGTGATGCAGAGGCTTACGAGAGTGATGCAGAGGCTTAAGAGAGTGATGCAGAGGCTCAAGAGAGGGATGCAGAGGCATAAGAGAGTGATGCAAAGGCTCTTGAGAGTGATGCCGAGGCTCAAGAGAGGGATGCAGAGGCATAAGAGAGTGATGCAAAGGCTCAAGAGAGGGATGTAGAGGCTCAATAGAGGGATGTAGAGGCCCAAGGGAGTGATGCAGAGGCTCAAGAGAGTGATGCAGAGGCTGAAGAGAGAGATGCAGAGGCTTAATTGAGAGTGATGCAGAGGTTCAAGAGAGTGATGCAGAGGCACAAGAGAATGATGTAGAGGCTTAAGAGAGGGATGCAGAGGCTCAAGAGATGGATGTAGAGGCCCAGGAGAGTGATGCAGAGGCTCAAGAGAGTGGTGTAGAGGCTGAAGAGAGAGATGCAGAGGCTTAGGAGAGTGATGCAGAGGTTCAAGAGAGTGATAGAGAGGCTCAAGAGAGGGATGCAGAGGCTTAAGAAAGTGATGCAGAGGCTCAAAAAAGGAATGCAGAGGCTTAAGAGAGTGATGCAGAAGCTTAAGAGAGTGTTGCAGAGGCTTAAGAGAGGGATGCAGAGGCTCAAGAAAGTGATGCAAAAGCTCAGGAGAGTGATGCAGAGGCTTAAGAGAGGGATGCAGAGGCTCAATAGAGGGATGTAGAGGCTTAAGAGAGGGATGCAGAGGCTCAAGAGAGGGATGTAGAGGCCCAAGAGAGTGATGCAGAGGCTCAAGAGAGTGGTGTAGAGGCTGAAGAGAGAGATGCAGAGGCTTAAGAGAGTGATGCAGAGGTTCAAGAGAGTGATGCAGAGGCACAAGAGAATGATGTAGATGATTAAGAGAGGGATGCAGAGGCTCAAGAGAATGATGCATGGGCTCAAGAGAATGATGCAGAGGCTTAAGAGAGTGATGCAGAGGCTCAAGACAGTGATGCAGAGGCTCAAGGGAATGATAGAGAGGCTAAAGAGAGTGATGGAGAGGCTCAAGGGAGTGATGCAGACGATCAAGAGAGGGATGCAGAGGCATAAGAGAGTGATGCAGAGGCTGAAGAGAGTGTTTTAGAGGCTTAAGAGAGGGATGCAGAGGCTCAAGAGAGGGATGCAGAGGCTCAAGAGAGTGATGCAGAGGCTGAAGAGAGTGTTGCAGAGGCTTAAGAGAAGGATGCAGAGGCTCAAGAGAGGGATGCAGAGGCTTAAGAGAGTGATGCAGAGGCTGAAGAGAGTGTTGCAGAGGCTTAAGAGAGGGATGCAGAGGCTCAAGAGAGTGATGCAAAGGCTCAAGAAAGTGATGCAGAGGCTTAAGAGAGTGATTCAGAGGCTTACGAGAGTGTTGCAGAGAATCAAGAGAGTGATGCAGAGTTCGAGAGAGTTATGCAGAGGCCTCAAGAGAGGGATTGAGAGGCTTAAGAGTGTGATGCAAAGGCTGAAGAGAGTGTTGCAGAGGCTCAAGAGAGGGATGAAGAGGCTGAATAGAGTGATGCAGAACCTGAAGAGAGGGATGCAGAGGCTCAAGAGAGTGATGCACAGGCTTGAGAGAGGGATGCAGGGTCTCAAAAGAGTGATGCAGAGGCTCAAGTGAGTGATTCAGAGGCTTACGAGAGTGATGCAGAGGCTTAAGAGAGTGATGCAGAGGCTAAATGAGGGATGCAGAGGCTCAAGAGAGGGATGCAGAGGCTCAAGAGAGGGATGCAATGGCTTAAAAGAGTGATGCAGAGGCTCAAGAGAGGGATGCAGAGGCTGAAGAGAGTGATGCAGAGGCTCAAGAGAGGGATGCAGAGGCTCATAAGAGGGATGCAGGAGTTCAAGAGAGTGATGTAGAGACTCAAGAGAGTGATTCAGAGGTTTACAGGAGTGATGCAGAGGCTTACGAGAGTGATGCAGAGGCTTAAGAGAGTGATGCAGAGGCTCAAGAGTGGGATGTAGAGGCTCAAGAGAGTGATGCAGAGGCTTACGAGAGTGATGCAGAGGCTTAAGAGAGTGATGCAGAGGCTAAATGAGGGATGCAGAGGCTCAAGAGAGGGATGCAGATGCTCAAGAGAGGGATGCAATGGCTTAAGAGAGTGATGCAGAGGCTCAAGAGAGGGATGCAGAGGCTGAAGAGAGTGATGCAGAGGCTCAAGAGAGGGATGCAGAGGCTCATAAGAGGGATGCAGGAGTTCAAGAGAGTGATGCAGAGGCTCAAGATATAACTGATGGAAGATGTACACGAAAACCGCTCTATTCCGGCTGAAACGTCGATATATGCAAAAAAAAAAAACAGAACTTCTCCCCTTTTAAATATCTTGCTCAGTATTTTAACGAGAAACAAATAGTTGATTGAAAATGAAGTATTTAAGGTTATTATCTAATCAATTTTGTGTTTGCATCATTTTTATCGTGTATATAATGAATTAATACCAGTAACCTGAAAATTCACAAAAACGTGGAAAAACGGCAAACTATTGCCTAATTCGATGATATTTTGTTTAAATCTCATAAAGGAAAAGGGGATGAAAACCTCAAAATATTGCTAAATTCGATGATTTTTCGTACGAAACAAAATGCAAGAAAACTTGCTTAAAATGCAATATTATGCGAAATTCTATATTACTGATGCAGAGGCTCAAGAGAGGGATGTAGAGGCCCAAGAGAGGGATGCAGAGGCTCAAGAGAGGGATACAGAGGCTCACGTGAGGGAATCAGAGGAACAAGAGAGGGATGCAGATTGTCTTGAGAGTGATGCAGAGGCTCAAGTGAGGGATGCAGAATCTCATGAGAGGGATGCAGGAGTTCATGAGAGTGATGCAGAGGCTCAAGAAAGGGATGCAGAGGCTTACGAAAGTGATGCAGAGGCTCAAAAAAGGGATGCAGAGGCTTAAGAGAGTGATGCAGAGGCTGAAAAGAGTGTTGCAGAGGCTTAAGAGAGGGATGCAGAGGCTCAAGAGAGTGATGCAAAGGCTCAAGAGTGTGATGCAGAGGCAGAGGAGATTGTTGCAGAGGCTTAAGAGAGGGATGCAGAGGCTCAAAGGAGGGATGCAGAGGCTTAAGAGAGTGATTCAGAGGCTTACGAGATTGATGCAGAGAATCAAGAGAGTGATGCAGAGCTTCAAGAGAGGTATGCAGAGGCCTCAAAAGAGGGATTCAGAGGCTTAAGAGAGTGATGCAGAGGCTGAAGAGAGTGTTGCAGAGGCTCAAGAGAGGGATGAAGAGGCTGAAGAGAGTGATGCAGAGGCTCAAGAGACGGATGCAGAGGCTCAAGACAGTGATGCACAGGCTTAACAGAGTGAGGCAGAGGCTTAGGAGAGGGATGCAGAGGCTCAAGAGAGTAATGCAGAGGCTTAATAGGGTGATGCAGAGGCTCAAGAGAGTGATGCAGAGGCTTGAGAGAGGGATGCAGGGGCTCAAGAGAGTGATGCAGAGGTTCAAGAGAGTGATGCAGAGGTTTAAGAGATTGATGCAGAGGCTTAAGAGAGGGATGCAGAGGCTCAAGAGAGGGATGCAGAGGCTCAAGAGAGTGATGCAGAGGCTGAAGAGAGTGTTGCAGAGGCTTAAGAGAAGGATGCAGAGGCTGAAACGAGGGATGCAGAGGCTTAAGAGAGTGATGCAGAGGCTGAAGAGAGTGTTGCAGAGAATCAAGAGAGTGATGCAGAGCTTCGAGAGAGTTATGCAGAGGCCTCAAGAGAGGGATTGAGAGGCTTAAGAGAGTGATGCAGAGGCTGAAGAGAGTGTTGCAGAGGCTCAAGAGAGGGATGAAGAGGCTGAAGAGAGTGATGCAGAGGCTCACGAGAGGGATGCAGAGGCTCAAGAGAGTGATGCACAGGCTTAACAGAGTGAGGCAGAGGCTTAGGAGAGGGATGAAGAGGCTCAAGAGAGTAATGCAGAGGCTTAATAGGGTGATGCAGAGGCTCAAGAGAGTGATGCAGAGGCTTGAGAGAGGGATGCAGGGGCTCAAGAGAGTGATGCAGAGGCTCAAGAGAGTGATGCAGAGGCTTAAGAGAGTGATGCAGAGGCTTAAGAGAGGGATGCAGAAGCTCAAGAGAGGGATGTAGAGGCCCAAGAGAGGGATGCAGAGGCTCAAGAGAGGGATACAGAGGCTCAAGTGAGGGAATCAGAGGAACAAGAGAGGGATGCAGAGGGTCTTGAGAGTGATGCAGAGGCTCAAGAGAGGGATGCAGAGGCTTAAGAGAGTGATGCAAAGGCTAAAAACAGGGATGCAGAGGCTCATGAGAGGGATGCAGGAGTTCAAGAGAGGGATGCAGAGGCTCAAGAGAGTGATTCAGAGGCTTACAAGAGTGATGCAGAGGCTTAAGAGAGTGATGCAGAGGCTTAAGAGAGGGATGCAGGGGCCAAAGAGAGGGATGCAGAGGCTCAAGAGAGGGATGCAGAGGCTCAAGTGAGGGATGCAGAGGAACAAGAGAGGGATGCAGAAGCTCTTGAGAGTGATGCAAAGGCTCAAGAGAGGGATGCAGAGGCTTAAGAGAGAGATGCAAAAGCTCAAGAGAGGGATGCAGAGGCTCATGAGAGGGATACAGGAGTTCAGGAGAGGGATGCAGAGGCTCAAGAGAGTGATTCAGAGGCTTACGAGAGTGATGCAGAGACTTATGAGAGTGATGCAGAGGCTTAAGAGAGAGATGCAGAGGCTCAAGAGAAGAATGCAGAGGCTCAAGAGAGGGATGCAGGAGCTCAAGAGAGGGATGCAGAGGCACAAGAGAGGGATGCAGAGGCTCTTGAGAGTGACGCAGAGGCACAAGAGAGGGATGCAGAGGCTCATGAGAGGGATGCGGAGTTCAAGAGAGTGATGCATAGGCTCAAGAAAGGGATGCAGAGGCTTAAGACAGTGATGCAGAGGCTCAAAAAAAGGATGCAGAGGCTTAAGAGAGTGATGCAGAGGCTGAAGAGATGTTTCAGAGGCTTAAGAGAGGGATGCAGAGGCTCAAGAGAGTGATGCAGAGGCTCAAGAGAGTGATGCAGAGGCTTCAGAGGCTTACGAGATTGATGCAGAGAATCAAGAGAGTGATGCAGAGCTTCAAGAGAGTTATGCAGAGGCCTCAAAAGAGGGATTCAGAGGCTTAAGAGAGTGATGCAGAGGCTGAAGAGAGTGTTGCAGAGGCTCAAGAGAGGGATGAAGAGGCTGAAGAGAGTGATGCAGAGGCTCAAGAGACGGATGCAGAGGCTCAAGAGAGTGATGCACAGGCTTAACAGAGTGAGGCAGAGGCTTAGGAGAGGGATGCAGAGGCTCAAGAGAGCAATGCAGAGGCTTAATAGGGTGATGCAGAGGCTCAAGAGAGTGATGCAGAGGCTTGAGAGAGGGATGCAGGGGCTCAAGAGATTGATGCAGAGGTTCAAGAGAGTGATGCAGAGGCTTAAGAGATTGATGCAGAGGCTTAAGAGAGGGGTGCAGAGGCTCAAGAGAGGGATGTAGAGGCCCAAGAGAGGGATGCAGAGGCTCAAGAGAGGGATACAGATGCTCAAGTGAGGGAATCAGAGGAACAAGAGAGGGATGCAGAGGGTCTTGAGAGTGATGCAGAGGCTCAAGAGAGGGATGCAGAGGCTTAAGAGAGTGATGCAAAGGCTAAAAACAGGGATGCAGAGGCTCATGAATGGGATGCAGGAGTTCAAGAGAGGGATGCAGAGGCTCAAGAGAGTGATTCAGAGGCTTACAAGAGTGACGCAGAGGCTTAGGAGAGTGATGCAGAGGCTTAAGAGAGGGATACAGGGGCTCAAGAGAGGGATGCAGAGGCTCAAGTGAGGGATGCAGAAGCTCATGAGAGGGATGCAGGAGTTCATGAGAGTGATGCAGAGGCTCAAGAAAGGGATGCAGAGGCTTACGAAAGTGATGCAGAGGCTCAAAAAAGGGATGCAGAGGCTTAAGAGAGTGATGCAGAGGCTGAAAAGAGTGTTGCAGAGGCTTAAGAGAGGGATGCAGAGGCTCAAGAGAGTGATGCAAAGGCTCAAGAGTGTGATGCAGAGGCAGAGGAGAGTGTTGCAGAGGCTTAAGAGAGGGATGCAGAGGCTCAAAGGAGGGATGCAGAGGCTTAAGAGAGTGATTCAGAGGCTTACAAGATTGATGCAGAGAATCAAGAGAGTGATGCAGAGCTTCAAGAGAGGTATGCAGAGGCCTCAAAAGAGGGATTCAGAGGCTTAAGAGAGTGATGCAGAGGCTGAAGAGAGTGTTGCAGAGGCTCAAGAGAGGGATGAAGAGGCTGAAGAGAGTGATGCAGAGGCTCAAGAGACGGATGCAGAGGCTCAAGAGAGTGATGCACAGGCTTAACAGAGTGAGACAGAGGCTTAGGAGAGGGATGCAGAGGCTCAAGAGAGTAATGCAGAGGCTTAATAGGGTGATGCAGAGGCTCAAGAGAGTGATGCAGAGGCTTGAGAGAGGGATGCAGTGGCTCAAGAGAGTGATGCAGAGATTCAAGAGAGTGATGCAGAGGTTTAAGAGATTGATGCAGAGGCTTAAGAGAGGGGTGCAGAGGCTCAAGAGAGGGATGTAGATGCCCAAGAGAGGGATGCAGAGGCTCAAGAGAGCGATACAGATGCTCAAGTGAGGGAATCAGAGGAACAAGAGAGGGATGCAGAGGCTTGAGAGTGATGCAGAGGCTCAAGAGAGGGATGCAGAGGCTTAAGAGAGTGATGCAAAGGCTAAAAACAGGGATGCAGAGGCTCATGAATGGGATGCAGGAGTTCAAGAGAGGGATGCAGAGGCTCAAGAGAGTGATTCAGAGGCTTACAAGAGTGACGCAGAGGCTTAAGAGAGTGATGCAGAGGCTTAAGAGAGGGATGCAGGGGCTCAAGAAAGGAATGCAGAGGCTCTAGAGAGGGATGCAGGGGCTCAAGAGAGGGATGCAAAGGCTCAAGTGAGGGATGCAGAGGCACAAGAGAGGGAAGCAGAGGCTCTTGAGAGTGACGCAGAGGCTCAAGAGAGGGATGCAGAGGCTTAAAGGAGTGATGCAAAGGCTCAGGAGAGGGATGCAGAGGCTCATGAGAAGGATGCAGGAGTTCAAGAGAGTGATGCAGAGGCTAAAGAAAGGGATGCAGAGGCTTAAGAGAGGGATGCTGAGGCTCAAGAGAATGATGCAAAGGCTCAAGAGAGTGCTGCAAAAGGCTCAAGAGAGTGATGAAGAGGCACAAGAGAATGATGTAGATGCTTAAGAGAGGGATGCAGAGGCTCAAGAGAATGATGCATGGGCTCAAGAGAATGATGCAGAGGCTTAAGAGAGTGATGCAGAGGCTCAAGACAGTGATGCAGAGGCTCAAGGGAATGATAGAGAGGCTAAAGAGAGTGATGCAGAGGCTCAAGGGAGTGATGCAGACGATCAAGAGAGGGATGCAAGGCATAAGAGAGTGATGCAGAGGCTGAAGAGAGTGTTTTAGAGGCTTAAGAGAGGGATGCAGAGGCTCAAGAGAGGGATGCAGAGGCTCAAGAGAGTGATGCAGAGGCTGAAGAGAGTGTTGCAGAGGCTTAAGAGAAGGATGCAGAGGCTCAAGAGAGGGATGCAGAGGCTTAAGAGAGTGATGCAGAGGCTGAAGATAGTGTTGCAGAGGCTTAAGAGAGGGATGCAGAGGCTCAAGAGAGTGATGCAAAGGCTCAAGAAAGTGATGCAGAGGCTTAAGAGAGTGATTCAGAGGCTTACGAGAGTGTTGCAGAGAATCAAGAGAGTGATGCAGAGTTCGAGAGAGTTATGCAGAGGCCTCAAGAGAGGGATTGAGAGGCTTAAGAGTGTGATGCAAAGGCTGAAGAGAGTGTTGCAGAGCCTCAAGAGAGGGATGAAGAGGCTGAATAGAGTGATGCAGAACCTGAAGAGAGGGATGCACAGGCTTGAGAGAGGGATGCAGGGTCTCAAAAGAGTGATGCAGAGGCTCAAGAGAGTGATTCAGAGGCTTACGAGAGTGATGCAGAGGCTTAAGAGAGTGATGCAGAGGCTAAATGAGGGATGCAGAGGCTCAAGAGAGGGATGCAGAGGCTCAAGAGAGGGATGCAATGGCTTAAAAGAGTGATGCAGAGGCTCAAGAGAGGGATGCAGAGGCTGAAGAGAGTGATGCAGAGGCTCAAGAGAGGGATGCAGAGGCTCATAAGAGGGATGCAGGAGTTCAAGAGAGTGATGTAGAGACTCAAGAGAGTGATTCAGAGGTTTACAGGAGTGATGCAGAGGCTTACGAGAGTGATGCAGAGGCTTAAGAGAGTGATGCAGAGGCTCAAGAGTGGGATGTAGAGGCTCAAGAGAGTGATTCAGAGGCTTACGAGAGTGATGCAGAGGCTTAAGAGAGTGATGCAGAGGCTAAATGAGGGATGCAGAGGCTCAAGAGAGGGATGCAGATGCTCAAGAGAGTGATGCAATGGCTTAAGAGAGTGATGCAGAGGCTCAAGAGAGGGATGCAGAGGCTGAAGAGAGTGATGCAGAGGCTCAAGAGAGGGATGCAGAGGCTCATAAGAGGGATGCAGGAGTTCAAGAGAGTGATGCAGAGGCTCAAGATATTACTGATGGAAGATGTACACGAAAACCGCTCTATTCCGGCTGAAACGTCGATATATGCAAAAAAAAAAAACAGAACTTCTCCCCTTTTCAATATCTTGCTCAGTATTTTAACGAGAAACAAATAGTTGATTGAAAATGAAGTATTTAAGGTTATTATCTAATCAATTTTGTGTTTGCATCATTTTTATCGTGTATATAATAAATTAATACCAGTAACCTGAAAATTCACAAAAACGTGGAAAAACGGCAAACTATTGCCTAATTCGATGATATTTTGTTTAAATCTCATAAAGGAAAAGGGGATGAAAACCTCAAAATATTGCGAAATTCGATGATTTTTCGTACGAAACAAAATGCAAGAAAACTTGCTTAAAATGCAATATTATGCGAAATTCTATATTACTGATGCAGAGGCTCAAGAAAGGGATGTAGAGGCCCAAGAGAGGGATGCAGAGGCTCAAGAGAGGGATACAGAGGCTCAAGTGAGGGAATCAGAGGAACAAGAGAGGGATGCAGATTGTCTTGAGAGTGATGCAGAGGCTCAAGTGAGGGATGCAGAATCTCATGAGAGGGATGCAGGAGTTCATGAGAGTGATGCAGAGGCTCAAGAAAGGGATGCAGAGGCTTACGAAAGTGATGCAGAGGCTCAAAAAAGGGATGCAGAGGCTTAAGAGAGTGATGCAGAGGCTGAAAAGAGTGTTGCAGAGGCTTAAGAGAGGGATGCAGAGGCTCAAGAGAGTGATGCAAAGGCTCAAGAGTGTGATGCAGAGGCAGAGGAGAGTGTTGCAGAGGCTTAAGAGAGGGATGCAGAGGCTCAAAGAGAGGGGATGTGCAGAGGCTTGAGAGAGGGATGCAGAGGCTCAAGAGAGTGATGCAGAGGTGCAGAGGCTCAAGAGAGTGATGCAGAGGTTGCAAGAGATTGATGCAGAGGCTCAAGAGAGTGATGAGGCTTAAGAGAGGGATGCAGAGGCTCAAGAGAGGGATGCAGAGGCTCAAGAGAGTGATGCAGAGGCTGAAGAGAGTGTTGCAGAGGCTTAAGAGAAGGATGCAGAGGCTGAAGAGAGGGATGCAGAGGCTTAAGAGAGTGATGCAGAGGCTGAAGAGAGTGTTGCAGAGAATCAAGAGAGTGATGCAGAGCTTCGAGAGAGTTATGCAGAGGCCTCAAGAGAGGGATTGAGAGGCTTAAGAGAGTGATGCAGAGGCTGAAGAGAGTGTTGCAGAGGCTCAAGAGAGGGATGAAGAGGCTGAAGAGAGTGATGCAGAGGCTCAAGAGAGGGATGCAGAGGCTCAAGAGAGTGATGCACAGGCTTAACAGAGTGAGGCAGAGGCTTAGGAGAGGGATGAAGAGGCTCAAGAGAGTAATGCAGAGGCTTAATAGGGTGATGCAGAGGCTCAAGAGAGTGATGCAGAGGCTTGAGAGAGGGATGCAGGGGCTCAAGAGAGTGATGCAGAGGCTCAAGAGTGTGATGCAGAGGCTTAAGAGAGTGATGCAGAGGCTTAAGAGAGGGATGCAGAAGCTCAAGAGAGGGATGTAGAGGCCCAAGAGAGGGATGCAGAGGCTCAAGAGAGGGATACAGAGGCTCAAGTGAGGGAATCAGAGGAACCAGAGAGGGATGCAGAGGGTCTTGAGAGTGATGCAGAGGCTCAAGAGAGGGATGCAGAGGGTTAAGAGAGTGATGCAAAGGCTAAAAACAAGGATGCAGAGGCTCATGAGAGGGATGCAGGAGTTCAAGAGAGGGATGCAGAGGCTCAAGAGAGTGATTCAGAGGCTTACAAGAGTGATGCAGAGGCTTAAGAGAGTGATGCAGAGGCTTAAGAGAGGGATGCAGGGGCCAAAGAGAGGGATGCAGAGGCTCAAGAGAGGGATGCAGAGGCTCAAGTGAGGGATGCAGAGGAACAAGAGAGGGATGCAGAAGCTCTTGAGAGTGATGCAAAGGCTCAAGAGAGGGATGCAGAGGCTTAAGAGAGAGATGCAAAAGCTCAAGAGAGGGATGCAGAGGCTCATGAGAGGGATACAGGAGTTCAGGAGAGGGATGCAGAGGCTCAAGAGAGTGATTCAGAGGCTTACGAGAGTGATGCAGAGGCTTATGAGAGTGATGCAGAGGCTTAATAGAGAGATGCAGGGGCTCAAGAGAGGGATGCAGAGGCTCAAGAGAGGGATGCAGGAGCTCAAGAGAGGGATGCAGAGTCACAAGAGAGGGATGCAGAGGCTCTTGAGAGTGACGCAGAGGCTCAAGAGAGGGATGCAGAGGCTCATGAGAGGGATGCAGGAGTTCAAGAGAGTGATGCAGAGGCTCAAGAAAGGGATGCAGAGGCTTAAGACAGTGATGCAGAGGCTCAAAAAAAGGATGCAGAGGCTTAAGAGAGTGATGCAGAGGCTGAAGAGAATGTTTCAGAGGCTTAAGAGAGGGATGCAGCTAGAGGCTCAAGAGAGTGATGCAAAGTTTCAAGAAAGTGATGCAGAGGCTTAAGAGAGTGATTCAGAGGCTTACGAGATTGATGCAGAGAATCAAGAGAGTGATGCAGAGCTTCAAGAGAGTTATGCAGAGGCCTCAAAAGAGGGATTCAGAGGCTTAAGAGAGTGATGCAGAGGCTGAAGAGAGTGTTGCAGAGGCTCAAGAGAGGGATGAAGAGGCTGAAGAGAGTGATGCAGAGGCTCAAGAGACGGATGCAGAGCTCAAGAGAGTGATGCACAGGCTTAACAGAGTGAGGCAGAGGCTTAGGAGAGGGATGCAGAGGCTCAAGAGAGCAATGCAGAGGCTTAATAGGGTGATGCAGAGGCTCAAGAGAGTGATGCAGAAGCTTGAGAGAGGGATGCAGGGGCTCAAGAGATTGATGCAGAGGTTCAAGAGAGTGATGCAGAGGCTTAAGAGATTGATGTAGAGGCTTAAGAGAGGGATGCAGAGGCTCAAGAGAGGGATGCAGAGGCTCAAGAGAGGGATACAGAGGCTCAAGTGAGGGAATCAGAGGAACAAGAGAGGGATGCAGATTGTCTTGAGAGTGATGCAGAGGCTCAAGTGAGGGATGCAGAATCTCATGAGAGGGATGCAGGAGTTCATGAGAGTGATGCAGAGGCTCAAGAAAGGGATGCAGAGGCTTACGAAAGTGATGCAGAGGCTCAAAAAAGGGATGCAGAGGCTTAAGAGAGTGATGCAGAGGCTCAAGAGAGTGATGCAAAGGCTCAAGAGTGTGATGCAGAGGCTCAAGAGAGTGATGCAAAGGTTCAAGAGTGTGATGCAGAGGCAGAGGAGAGTGTTGCAGAGGCTTAAGAGAGGGATGTAGAGGCTCAAAGAGGGATGCAGAGGCTTAAGAGAGTGATTCAGAGGCTTACGAGATTGATGCAGAGAATCAAGAGAGTGATGCAGAGCTTCAAGAGAGGTATGCAGAGGCCTCAAAAGAGGGATTCAGAGGCTTAAGAGAGTGATGCAGAGGCTGAAGAGAGTGTTGCAGAGGCTCAAGAGAGGGATGAAGAGGCTGAAGAGAGTGATGCAGAGGCTCAAGAGACGGATGCAGAGGCTCAAGACAGTGATGCACAGGCTTAACAGAGTGAGGCAGAGGCTTAGGAGAGGGATGCAGAGGCTCAAGAGAGTAATGCAGAGGCTTAATTGGGTGATGCAGAGGCTCAAGAGAGTGATGCAGAGGCTTGAGAGAGGGATGCAGGGGCTCAAGAGAGTGATGCAGAGGTTCAAGAGAGTGATGCAGAGGTTTAAGAGATTGATGCAGAGGCTTAAGAGAGGGATGCAGAGGCTCAAGAGAGGGATGCAGAGGCTCAAGAGAGTGATGCAGAGGCTGAAGAGAGTGTTGCAGAGGCTTAAGAGAAGGATGCAGAGGCTGAAGAGAGGGATGCAGAGGCTAAAGAGAGTGATGCAGAAGCTGAAGAGAGTGTTGCAGAGAATCAAGAGAGTGATGCAGAGCTTCGAGAGAGTTATGCAGAGGCCTCAAGAGAGGGATTGAGAGGCTTAAGAGAGTGATGCAGAGGCTGTAGAGAGTGTTGCAGAGGCTCAAGAGAGGGATGAAGAGGCTGAAGAGAGTGATGCAGAGGCTCAAGAGAGGGATGCAGAGGCTCAAGAGAGTGATGCACAGGCTTAACAGAGTGAGGCAGAGGCTTAGGAGAGGGGAGGAAGAGGCTCAAGAGAGTAATGCAGAGGCTTAAGAGAGTGATGCAGAGGCTCAAGTGAGTGATGCAGAGGCTTGAGAGAGGGATGCAGAACCTCAAGAGAGTGATGCAGAGGCTCAAGAGTGTGATGCAGAGGCTTAAGAGAGTGATGCAGAGGCTTAAGAGAGGGATGCAGAGGCTCAAGAGAGGGATGCAGAGGCCCAAGAGAGGGATGCAGAGGCTCAAGAGAGGGATACAGAGGCTCAAGAGAGGGAATCAGAGGAACCAGAGAGGGATGCAGAGGCTCTTGAGAGTGATGCAGAGGCTCAAGAGAGGGATGCAGAGGACTTAAGAGAGTGATGCAAAGGCTAAAAACAAGGATGCAGAGGCTCATGAGAGGGATGCAGGAGTTCAAGAGAGGGATGCAGAGGCTCAAGAGAGTGATTCAGAGGCTTACAAGAGTGATGCAGAGGCTTAAGAGAGTGATGCAGAGGCTTAAGAGAGGGATGCAGGGGCCAAAGAGAGGGATGCAGAGGCTCAAGAGAGGGATGCAGAGGCTCAAGTGAGGGATGCAGAGGAACAAGAGAGGGATGCAGAAGCTCTTGAGAGTGATGCAAAGGCTCAAGAGAGGGATGCAGAGGCTTAAGAGAGAGATGCAAAAGCTCAAGAGAGGGATGCAGAGGCTCATGAGAGGGATACAGGAGTTCAGGAGAGGGATGAGAGGCTCAAGAGAGTGATTCAGAGAGTTGCAGAGGAGAGAGTGATGCAGAGGCTAATAGAAGAGAGTGATGCAGAGGCTCAGAGGGCTTAAGAGAGTGATGCAGAGGCTCAAGAGAGTGATGCAGAGGCTCAAGAGAGACAGTGATGCAGAGGCTCAAGAGAGTGATGCAGAGGCTCAGAGGCAAGAGAGGGATGCAGAGGCTCAAGAGAGTGATGCAGAGTGCTGCAAGAGAGTGATGCAGAGGCAGAGAATCAACAGAGTGATGAGAGGGATGCAGAGGCAAAAGAGGGATTCTTAAGAGAGTGATGCAGAGGCTCAAGAGAGGGATGCAGAGGCTCAAGAGAGTGATGCAGAGGCTCAAGAGAGCACAGGCTTAACAGATGCAGAGGCTTAGGAGAATGAGAGTGATGCAGAGGCTTAATAGGGTGATGCAGAGGCTCAAGAGAGTGATGCAGAGGCTTGAGAGAGGGATGCAGGGGCTCAAGAGATTGATGCAGAGGTTCAAGAGAGTGATGCAGAGGCTTAAGAGATTGATGTAGAGGCTTCCCAGCAAACAATTTTAGGTTGCCACAACATATCTGGAAAGTATTTGAAAGTATTGGAAACGTTTGTTTTATCGTATCAGATACGATATTGTGTGTGGACTTAAATAGGTTTCCAAAACTTATAACCAAGACATATGTATCTAACACTAATTTGAGATGTTGTGGCAACTTACACTCCTAACATGAGTCATTCATAATCCATTCATACACCAATATGAATCTCTTGTGAAAGGTTTGAGCCTTATCTGAACCATTTTCACATCTTTGTGTTTAAAGTTAAATTTCTTGAAAATAAAAAAATATTTATTTTTAAATATATTTAAATATTTTAAATATTTTAAATAATAAATTTTTTATATTATATTAGTGTTTTCAATTTAAATATTAAAACCAATTTAAGGGTAAAAAAATCAAATAA
>NW_025564901.1:37500-128655 GCF_020424385.1 Procambarus clarkii
TATTTATATAAATAAATATATATATATATATATATATATGTATATATGTATATATATATATATATATATATATATTATTATATCCTGTATTATTCCAGCCCATTATTAGAGATAGTAGCCACCTCTTATTTTGGTTTTCTTTCATTATTAGTGCTCAGAAAATTAAATATATCTACATATTTAGTCAAAATCAATTACATTATTTTATCTTATTCATAGCATAAATGTTCACAAAGATTACTAAAAAGAGATTGAATTAGACTACAGCAAATTGGCAAACTTTACCTTGTATCTGTTTCCACCGTGTTTGTTTGGGGCGTTCTTCAACATATCAGCAATACTTGTCTCAACATCTCTTTCAGTTGCATTAGTGTGGGTGTTGATACAGGCTTCTGGAAAGTTATAAGAATTAATTAATATATATAATTATAATTCTTTTTGTCAGGAGACAAGAAGCCACAGAGTAATAACATTGTTGGCTTTTATTTAGGTGTTCCCCTGTTCTCCAGTCTTCCTCCGTCCCCTCGTCCCCTTTGTCCTCCCCAGCATTCTCCATTCCCCTGTCCCCTCGTCCTCCCCACCATTACCCTCTCCTCTGTTCCCTCGTCTTCCCCACCATCCCCCCTGTCGTCCTCCCCACCATTCTAAACTACCTCATCCCATGCATTCCATGATGGTCTGATGCTTCCATCTGAAAATTGGGAACATCAAAAGATCTGACTTTCCCAATTTTCTGATGGGAACATCAAATGATCTGATATTCCCATCACTGAAAAATAAAAACAGATAAAAAAAATGATATGAAAAAATAGAAAATAAAATATACTCATGAAATGAACAGAATGGTTAACAACGCAGCTCAATTGCAATGCAATGTCACAATAACATTTAAATATACTTTAAGATATAATCTAGAAGAAAATAAGGATATTGAAACGGTTCATGAACTCTATTTCAATAAAGGACACTATGGGGAACTTTGAAAAATAGTTATTGAGTATAATTAGACAGACTTGTTGCTAGGCAGAGGAGTAATGAGATATATGGCAAATTTTGCAAAATATACAATGAAGGTACACAAACATTCATACCCAAACAAAGCAAAATGCTAGGTAAGAACAAAGCATTTGGCCCGTAGGAGAAAGGAGATACCCACAAGACTAGAATACAAGTCATTAACAAGCATGCAAGTATAATACATAATACATGCAGACATATATATAATCCAAAAAAATGTCAAATTTACGTACTTATTATTACATTACAAATATCCAAGGTTTTGAAGACACGTTTCCTCTTGCGCCCAACGAGTGAATACTGAGACCAGACCCCATAGGTCCCTATCCTCCTCATCATTCGTCTCACTGTGTCTCCACAGCTTGCACCGCCCATTTGAGACAGCGTCTGGACCTGTTAAAATAATGCATAAGCTGTAAGGTAATAGAGAATAATATATATCTTTCAATCTCAACATTAGATTTTCTAATTTCCAACTGTATTAAATAAATAGCATTAAAATATTTTCCTTCTTAACTATTACAAAAATCAACGAATTTGAGTAACTTTTGCTTTTGTTTTATTTGTACCTTAAACATAACACTGAACAATCAATTATGTGCCACCCCACCTTCCTTCATCTGCAAAAAAACTAATCAAAAGACATATGTACAAGGCTAAAAAAATTCAGCAACACTTACCATACTCAGGCTAAAAGAATTAAGCAACACTTACCATACTCTTTTTATATTCACTGTTAACTTTTAGCTCATGTGACAGACTTTCCACCTGCTCAACAGTTTCAAGTGGGGATGGAAGAATGTCTTCCAGGATTGGTATATCTCCATGTGTTTTTGACATATGGGTTTCCGTCATTTTGACAATATTCAGGAATTTTGCAAAAATAATGGCATTTACTATTTTTAAAAGATTATTAGCAAATTTACAGAAATGGTGCATTCGGAAGACAAAACCGTGGTAGACATGGTTGGAACAAGTTAGGTGAGAGGGTGGTGGAGGCCAAAACCATAATCATAATCATCTGTATCAAACCTTATTACAGGTAAAACCAGTAGGCAGTCTACTGTATTTTATCAAACCGTTATTAGTATAATAGATCTCGTAATAATTTTGCAAAAATAATGGCATTTACTATTTTTAAAAGATTATTAGCAAATTTACAGAAATGGTGCATTCGGAAGACAAAACCGTGGTAGACATGGAACGAACAAGTTAGGTGAGAGGGTGGTGGAGGCCAAAACCATAATCATAATCATCTGTATCAAACCTTATTACAGGTAAAACCAGTAGGCAGTCTACTGTATTTTATCAAACCGTTATTAGTATAATAGATCTCGTAATAATTTTGCAAAAATAATGGCATTTACTATTTTTAAAAGATTATTAGCAAATTTACAGAAATGGTGCATTCGGAAGACAAAACCGTGGTAGACATGGAACGAACAAGTTAGGTGAGAGGGTGGTGGAGGCCAAAACCATAATCATAATCATCTGTATCAAACCTTATTACAGGTAAAACCAGTAGGCAGTCTACTGTATTTTATCAAACCGTTATTAGTATAATAGATCTCGTAATAATTTTGCAAAAATAATGGCATTTACTATTTTTAAAAGATTATTAGCAAATTTACAGAAATGGTGCATTCGGAAGACAAAACCAATTTTTCACTTTTGACAATTGAGCACCTGCTACATCCAGATTCTAGGGAGGAAAGGAAGGACGATCTTACTGGATCCCATAGCCTCTCCGAGGCACAAACCAGGCTTTTACATAACCCCCCCCCCTGCACCCGAGCTTTTTAAAATAGTAAATGCCATTATTTTTGCAAAATTATTACGAGATCTATTATACTAATAACGGTAAATAAATAATAAATAGTAAATAAATCAAAATCAGTTACATTATTTTATCTTATTCATAGCATAAATGTTCTCGAAGATTACTAAAAAGAAATTGAATTAGACTACAGCAAATTGGCAAACTTTACCTTGTATCTGTTTCCACCGAGTTTGTTTGGGGCGTTCTTCAACATATCAGCAATACTTGTCTCAACATCTCTTTCAGTTGCATTAGTGTGGGTGTTGATACAGGCTTCTGGAAATTTATAAGAATTAATTAATATATATAATTATAATTCACTTTGCTATTCCCCATTCCACAGTCCTCTCGTCCTTCCCACTTCCCTGTCCCCACATCATCCCCACTATTCCCACTTCCCTGTCCCATCGTCCTCCTTACCATTTTCCCCTCCCCTGTCCTTCTTCCTCCCCCACCATCTCCCATTCACCTGTCCCTTTGTCCTCCCCAGCATTCCCCTGTCCCCACCATCCCCAACTCCCCAGTCCCCTCGTCCTCCCCACCATTACCCTCTCCTCTGTCCCCTCGTCTTCCCCACCATACCCCCCTCTCGTCCTCCCCACCATTCCAAACTACCTCATCCGATGCATTCTATAATGGTCTGATGCTTCCATCAGAAAATTGGGAACATCAAATGATCTGATATTCCCATCACTGAAAAATAAGAACAGCTAAAAAAATGAAATGAAAAAAATAAAAAAATAAACTATACTCATGAAATGAACAGTATGGTAAACAACACAGCTCAATTTCAATGCAATGTCACACAAAATTATTAAATCGAAATGAAAATAAATTGAAATCTATGAAAATTCAAATTATCAATACAATCGGAAATATTGAAATAATATCGCAACATAATATAGTGTGGGTTGCTCTTACGTGCAACAGACGGTGCTGTTTTTCAAAAAAGGCATGGTTTTACCTGTCACAAGTGTGGCATCTATACTTATACTCACGAAATGAACGGTATGGTAAACAACATAGCTCAATTGCAATGCAATGTCACAATAACATTTAATAACAATAATAACAATAACATTTAAATATACTTTAAGATATAATCTAGAAGAAAATAAGAACATTGAAACGGTTCATGAACTCGATTTCAATAAAGGACACTATGGGGAACTTTGAAAAACAGTTAATGAGTATAATTAGACAGACTTGTTGCTAGGCAGAGGAGTAAATAATGAGATATATGGCAAATTTTGCAAAATATACGGCACACAAACATTCATACCCAAACAAAGCAAAATGCTAGGTAAGAACAAAGCAGTTGGCCCGTAGGGGAAAGGAGATACCCACAAGACTGGAATACAAGTCATTAACAAGCACACAAGTACTACACTACACAACAACCGCACTACTACCAGAACTGGACGAATCACTACCAAAACAACACATTGCACATCACTACCAAAACAACACAACACAACACAAGCATTGGCAAAGAATTATAGACCAGTTGCACTAACATCCCACATAATAAAATTATTTGAGAGTGATCAGGAGTCAGATTACTAGTTTTATAGAGACCAATGACCTCCACAATCCAGGCCAACAAGGATTTAGAGCAGTTTCTATGATCGAGCCACTGAGATCTATAAAGAATTCTGATCAAGAAAGAGATCTAGGGGTGGTTTTAGATAGAAAACTATAACCTGAGGATCATATTAAGAACATTCTGCGAGGGGCCTATGCTACACTTTTTAACTTTAGAATTGCTTTTAAATACATAGGTCAAAAAGTTTTAAAAGTTTTAAAAGTTTTTTAAACCTCTCGTGTATCATGAGTGTGTTAAAGCATCAGATGGTGCATTCAGATGATGAATATTACCTAGTTCCTTCATCTGGGAAGAATGAACACATATTGGTGCATTCGGATGATAAAAACTAACTACTGTAGTTTAATTGATCAACAGACTGTATATCATATGCAGACTGTATGTGGATCTGCGGGCCACTCCAAACAACAGCCTGGTGGACCAAGCTCCACCAGGGCTAAAGCACAAAGTGATATAGATGTGATAGAGAAACTAGGTCAAATGGAGGAGTAGGTCTGTATATTAAACAGCACCTGACGTGCACAGAGCTACTAAACTCAATGTAGTGGTAGAGTGGTGGGGGGGGGGGGGGAAACATTGCAGAAAAAAACAAAAATACAATTTGGTCAACAAAACAGCATTGTTTAAAATAGAAGACATGGGTTGTCATTTTGGGGGTAAGGTAGGTTACATTGAGTTAATTAGTTAGTACTTAGTTTTTATCTTAAACTGGTTGGGAGAGGTACAGTGTTGCTGTGCTGGTGAAAGAACACCTAAAGGTAAATTAAATAATGATTGCGAATCCACAAGAAGTTGACATAATATCGCTAGAGATCTGCAATCAGGATGATAAACTTTCCTTAAAGAATTTGACAAACACTTGCTGATAGGACATGAAGTAAATGAAATGTATGTCAAGTTTTGTGAAATATATGATAAAAGCACAACAAAATTTGTACCAAAGGAGAGATGCAGAACTAGGAAAAGGGGTTTGTTCAACAGAAATTGCGAGAGGGCCTGAGACCCAAACACACACAAATGGAATCAATATATAGCAAGAGGCCAAACCCCCAAACATACAAGCGATGCAAAGATGCGAGAAACAGCAGCAGCATTAAGGAGAGGGACTTAAGGACCATAAATAAAGTGTGAAAATAAACTCGAGTAAATTTTTTTAACTACTCTCGACAGTGAAGAAAAACAAATATTCAGACGATTTGTGTTAGAATCATTAATCTTACACTTTCGGTCATATTCAACAACACAAATACATACACACACATTCCTGTTGCTGTAGCAAGTGAAGAATTACACACACAGATCACAATAACGTGATGCATCAAATGAACAAATCCACAAGGGCCGTGACGAGGATTCGAACCTGCGTCCGGGAGCATCCCAGACACTGCCTTAATCGACTGAGCTACAACAGGGTAAAAGGGTTGAAACCGAAGTTCTACTGAACTTACTGGATCCCATAGCCTCTCCGAGGCACAAACCAGGCTTTTACACAACCCCCCCCCCCCCCCCCCCTGCACCCGAGCTATGTCAACAGGCCGTTCTCCCTCTTCGCCCTTCCGAATGCACCATATCAGTAAATTTTTTAATAATCTTTTAAAAATAGTAAATGCCACTATTTTTGCAAAATTATTACGAGATCTATTATTCTATAGAATAATGCATATAAATGCATATATGCATATAAATACAAAACATAAATACAAAAGTAAATGTAAATAATTTTACCTTGCACCTAGATCCACCAAGCCTGTATGGCGCGCGTTTCAGTACTTCGGAAATCTAGAACTATCTTGAATCTCTAATCTGCAATGAAACAATACATATTATTGCACTTACCAAAACATGGATGAATGTAGAAAATACAGAACTATTAGCTGAATATCAAATAAATGGATTTAATCTATTTCACACAGATAGATATATTACACCGTGTATATTAGGTAATACCTAACATACACGCCTCCACACACACTACATTTGAAATGTAGTCTCAAAAAGACTACATTTCAACAGCAAAGATTACTCCATAAAAAAATAATTAAATTATTGACCAACATGAGAGAGGGTTAGCCAACATGAGGGTTGTGTTGATTGCCTGAAAATATTTAAATTGTGTAATGTATTGAATGGCATTTTTCAAGTTACAACATTTTTTAAATTACTGAACTAGGTTCTAGGCTTTGCTAGGCTTAATTCAATTATTACAGATAAGCCTAACCTAGCCTAGAACCCAGTGGGTTTTCTTCCTATTGGGGAGTGTTGTACATGCCTCGCCTCCACATACACACTAGCACAGCCAGGCCTCGCCTCCACATACACACTAGCACAGCCAGGCCTCGCCTCCACATACACCAGCACTGCCAGGCCTCGCCTCCACATACACACTAGCACAGCCAGGCCTCGCCTCCACATACACACTAGCACAGCCAGGCCTCGCCTCCACATACACCAGCACTGCCAGGCCTCGCCTCCACATACACACTAGCACAGCCAGGCCTCGCCTCCACATACACACTAGCACAGCCAGGCCTCGCCTCCACATACACCAGCACTGCCAGGCCTCGCCTCCACATACTCACCAGCACAGCCAGGCCTCGCCTCCACATACACCAGCACTGCCAGGCCTCGCCTCGCCTCCACATACACCAGCACTGCCAGGCCTCGCCTCCACATTTAAACCAACCAAGCCCACAAATACGTTAACATGGACCAGCATTACACCGTCTAACATACTCTGTCAGATGTAACAACTAAATTTGTGAATTCAAGACCAAATCTATTGTATAACACAGTGTTAGTACGAGAAAAACATTACTTACATTCGAAGCCGTGTTTTAAAATGGCGGCGGTCTTGTACTGACGCTCCAAACTGTGTGTTCGTTTGCGTATGATGAACGTGTGACAATTTACTACAACAATTATTTAATTATTCTTATTCTTTATTTTAATATTTTTAGGGTACATGAAATTTCAAACTTATTTGCACACAATAATATAATTGCATTGTCATAACCTTTATATATTACGGAAAATACGATGACATGAACGAAGTCAAAGTGAAGTTGAAGTCAAAGTCATTCGCCGAACGTATTAGTCATTTTTTTTCATACATACATAGTTGATTTACAAACATAATGTTGGATTTATAGATAGAGCTAGTGCATACAATACCTAAAGCCACTATGTAGGCCTATAGCATTTCAGGCAACCGGGCAGTATATATGGACCCCTTACTCAAATCTCTGAATATGTTAGATATTAAGTCCCTGCACATACTCTCATGTGTATTTTATATATATAAAACGCTGCACTGTAATGTCAATCCTGACCTTAAAAGCTTCCTAGAAGGTTGTAACAGATCCCATGAGCACCACACCAGAAACAAATACCTATTTGATATTCCAAGAGTACGACTTAGTCAAACTAGAAATGCTTTACAAATCAAGAGACCTCGAATGTGGAATGACCTTCCCAATTATGTTAAAAACTGTACCTCTCCCAACCAGTTTAAGATAAATAAAGATAAATTTATAAGTTAAGAAAAATTCCACAAATCAACAACCCTGTTACTGACCCTGTATTTACCCAAGTCTTTCCTAAATCTAAACTTATCCAATTTATACCCATTGTTTCGTGTTCTATCTTGTGTTGACAATTTTAATACCCTATTAATATCCCCTTTGTTATATCTATTCAGGAAATTGTGGTTGATCTCGAACCCATTGATAATGTGACGACTTATACAGAATTTTGTAACTATATCATCAAGATTGTAACCAGCTTAGCTAAATGTAGTGTGGGGTTCAGTCCCTAAGCCCATATATGTGCCTCTCTAACCATTTAGGTTACAGGGCAAAAACATAAAAACAAAGGTAACTGCAGAAGGCCTATTGGCCCATACCAGGCAGCTCCTATCTATAACAGATAAACACTAAGTACTACCTAATTAACTCAATGTAACCTACCAACCTAACCCCCAAAATGTCAATCCATATCTTTTATTTTAAACAATGCTGTTTTGTTGACCAAATTGTATTTTTACTCTTTTTCTGTCATGTTTCTCCCACCCCTGTTTTTTCCCTTTTTTCTTATTTTTTCTCAACATAATTCATACTTTAATTATGCGGATCAGGACATCACCTGATCAAACACATCAAACATCGTTTGACCACCATCAAACACACACATTTCGTGTGTGTTTGACGCTCACTGATATGTACCAGCGTTGTTTTATATATGGTGCTATTCTATCTTACGCTTTGTTGCTCTTTTTTACCTACGGGCTCATAGAACATTCTATTGCGAAAACATTGGCACAAAAATGAATGACGTACATACAATAATAATGTCAGGACAGTGATATAATTATAAACTTTCAAAGCACTGTATCGCCCATGTGTCGTCTTGTCACCAATACTGGGTAACAGTTCCGCCACTTCCCACACTCTTGCGGGTGGGCAGCGACCATTATTCTACGTTTATATTCATATCACCGTGTTGGGAATTTCATTGCGAGTACATTGATACCAAAATTAACGCTGTAGGACAAGTGTGGAAGTGATAACAATCCCAAGAGTAAAAACATTTTGTTGCTCTTGGGCACTCACGGCGAGTCATCTACGTAGGTATTTATTGGGTGCTGGTATTCATATAACTTTTGGTGACCGTTTTTGCTGATTTTCTTCTAGAGAATGTTATTGCGAACACGTTGGTACCAAAATGAAATACATAGCTCGAGAACTAAGGTCAGGAGAGTAAAAAGAGTATACACATTTTTGTTTTGACGCTTAATTAAGGTTATTGTGAGTACTCATCGCCTGCCTAGAAACTGGAACTAGTAATTCCATCTATCATACATATCATACAAGAGGAGCCACACATCTATGGATCATCCAATAAAATCAGCAGACTTCTAGATGTTACTACTGCTCGGCTTAGACTCGGTTACAAGTATCTCTGGGAATTCTCATTATCTGCTGATGTAGACCTGACCAAATGTAAACTGTGTCAACAAAATTATTCGCACACCCTCCGTCACTATGTGATGGAGTGCGAAAAGATACATGAATTTAGAGACAATTCTATAACCAATGTTCCAGCGATGTGTCAATATTTCATTCAAAATGATCTGCTACCAGAAATTTTAGCCAAATATCCCCAGTTTGCTAACTGTAGATAACAACTAAGTGATTGTAACCTATCCACCGCTGCCCACTGGATGGGGGACGGTGTGCAGGACAAACATATAAATTTTGATACTAGCTCTCCACATATGTCAGTTGCTTAATT
Organism: Procambarus clarkii; assembly: GCF_020424385.1. Taxonomy (NCBI): domain Eukaryota; kingdom Metazoa; phylum Arthropoda; class Malacostraca; order Decapoda; family Cambaridae; genus Procambarus; species Procambarus clarkii. The sequence goes on from NW_025564901.1 coordinate 47,232, forward strand.
TAGAACCTGTACTTGAGGTCGATCTCGAACCCATTGTTGATGTGATGACTTATATTGAATTTTGTAACTAGCTCATCAAGATTGTAACTTGCTTAGCTAAATGAATTGTGGGGTTCAGTCCCTGAGCCCATTATGTGCCTCTGTAACCCTTTCCACAACCGCCCACAAGATGGGTATGGGGTGCATAATGGGGTGGGGTGTCTTGGCCAAACGTGCCACATCAAAACCACAAGTTGACATTGAATGTGAATTAACAATGAGACAAGTAAGATTTATACTAATACATTTATACTAACTCTGTTGAGCGTTGACCATTTATACATCAAATCTGTTGATGTGAGCACTTTAGTTTAGTCTGCCGTTTAAAGAAAAAAAGAGCATATCAATGGTATATCACAGAAAACGAATTTATCATAAACTCATGTATTTGTCTTATCATATTGAACTGCATTCATATTTTTAATATATAACAATATGAATATACAAATTTCTGTAAATCCCCTACCTTGTTGGAATCTGTGGAAATGAATGAGCAAATGTGCTGGCTGAAGGCGCTGAAGGAAACCACATTGGTTTCATTTTGGATACAAATGTCCATGGAAATTCAAAATGGAAACTAATTATATAGTTGAACCTGCAGAGACGAGTTTAAGAATCTGTGTTGAGAGTGATGGACACAGCCTTCACAATTATACTTCAGAGAATGTAAACATCTAAGAGTCATTAGAAATATGTGTAGAATAATAAACCCTACATTGTTTGAGTTAGGGAAAACACCATTTGTGATATATAGATACTATAGCTGTTCCTAAAGATTCACCCTTTTTTGCACCAGCAAGATAACATATAAGATTTTAAGAGTTGACGAATGTTAATATTCTTGTTTGATAAACTGTGAACTTGAGACATAGTTAATAAGAACATATTAACACAACAAAATGTTTTCAAAATCCTTAACACCACTTTCCAGCAACTTATATAATTTATATAAATTATTTTAGAGAATAATACATAAATTATATATTTAAACATGATATAGTGTTTAGTGGAATGTATAAGGAGTCAAATTGTGTTAAAAAGAGCAATTTTTAGAAAATTTGGAAAAATACTTTTTTCTGTTCAAATTATAACTAAATGGATTATAAAGGTTTCACTCAGCCAATATATATCATTCACAATTTATTAATGAATTTTACAAAAAAACACCATAAATTTTATATTTAAACATGTAAAAACTATTTGTTTTACATTTGGAAGAAAATAATTGTAGAAAAACAATTTATAATTAAACCTTTGTGTTTGGATTTTTTGAGTAAAAGTTTCTCAAAGGCTCTCCTGCACCATTCTCAATGCAAATCATTCCCACACCTATGGCAAGAGATAGGCGAACGTTGTGTAGATGATTTGTGTTTGCTGGGTAGAGAGGGATGCAGAGGCTCAAGAGAGGGATGCAGAGGCTCAAGAGAGGGATGCAGAGGCTCAAGAGAGATACAGATGATGCAGAGGCAAGAGATGGATGCAAGAGAGTGATGCAGAGGCTCAAGAGAGGGATGCAGAGGCTTAAGAGAGAGGTGATGCAGAGGCTCAGATGGGGCTCAAGAGAGGGATGCAGAGGCTCAAGAGAGTGATTCAGATTCAGAGGCTTAGAGAGTGATGTAGAGGCTTAAGAGAGGGATGCAGAGGCTCAAGAGAGGGATGCAGGGGCTCAAGAGAGGGATGATCAGATGGATGCTCAAGAGAGGGATGCAGAGGCTCAAGAGAGGGATGCAGAGGCTTAGGAGAGGGATGCAGAGGCTCAAGAGAATGATGCAGAGGCTCAAGAGAGTGATGCAGAGGCTCAAGAGAGGGATGCAGAGGCTCAAGAGAGTGATGCAGAGGCTCAAGAGAGTGATGCAGAGGCTCAAGAGAGTGATGCAGAGGGACAAGAGAGGGATGCAGAGGCTTTGAGAGTGATGCAGAGGCTCAAGAGAGTGATGCAGAGGCTGACGAGAGTGATGCAGAGGATGAAGAGAGGGATGCAGAGGCTCAAGAGAGTGATGCAGAGGCTTAAGAGAGGGATGCAGAGGCTTAAGAGAGTGATGCAGAGGCACAAGAGAGTGATGCAGAGGCTCAAGAGAGGGATGCAGAGGCTCAAGAGAGGGATGCAGAGGCTCAAGAGAGTGATGCAGAGGCTCAAGAGAGTAATGCAGAGGCTCAAGAGAGTACTGCACATGCTCAGGAGAGTGATGCAGAGGCTCAAGAGAGTGATGCAGAGGCTTAAGAGAGTGATGCAGAGGCTCAAGAGAGTGATGCAGAGGCTTGAGAGAGGGATGCAGAGGCTCAAGAGAGGGATGCAGAGGCTCAAGAGAGTGATGCAGAGGTTTAAGAGAATGATGCAGAGGCTTAAGAGAGGGATGCAGAGGCTCAAGAAAGTGATGCAGAGGCTCAAGAGACGGATGCAGAGGCTTCAAGAGAGTGATGCAGAGGCTCAAGAGAGTGATGCAGAGGCTCAAGAGAGGGATGCAGAGGCTCAAGAGAGTATGCAGAGGCTCAAGAGAGGGATGCAGAGGCTGAAGAGAGTGATGCAGAGGCTCAAGAGAGGGATGCAGAGGCTCAAGAGAGGGATGCAGAGGCTCATGAGAGGGATGCAGGAGTTCAAGAGAGGGATGCAGAGGCTCAAGAGAGTGATGCAGAGGCTTAAGAGAGGGATGCAGAGGCTTAAGAGAAGGATGCAGAGGCTCAAGAGAATGATGCAGAGGCTCAAGAGAGTGCTGCAGAGGCTCAAGAGAGGGATGCTGAGGCTCCAGAGAGAGATGCAGAAGCTCAAGAGAGTGATGTAGAGGCTCCAGAGAGGGATGCAGAGGCTCAAGAGAGGGATGCAGAGGCTCAAGAGAGTGATGCAGAGGCTCAAGAGAGTGATGCAGAGGCTCAAGAGAGTGATGCAGAGGCTCAAGAGAGTGATGCAGAGGCTTAGGAGAGTGATGCAGAGGCTCAAGAGAGGGATGCAGAGGCTCAAGAGAGGGATGCAGAGGCTCAAAGAGTGTGATGCAGAGGCAGAGGAGAGTGGTTGCAGAGGCTTAAGAGAGGGATGCAAAGGCTCAAAGGAGGGATGCAGAGGCTTTAGAGAGTGATGCAGAGGCTGAAGAGAGTGTTGCAGAGGCTTAAGAGAGGGATGCAGAGGCTCAAGAGAGTGATGCAGAGGCTCAAGAGAGTGATGCAGAGGCTTAAGAGAGGGATGCAGAGGCTCATGAGAGGGATGCAGAGGCCCAAGCGAGTGATGCAGAGGCTCAAGAGAGTGATGCAGAGGCTGAAGAGAGAGATGCAGAGGCTTAAAGAGAGTGATGCAGAGGTTCAAGAGAGTGATGCAGAGGCACAAGAGAATGATGTAGAGGCTTAAGAGAGGGATGCAGAGGCTCAAGAGAGGGATTCAGAGGCTCCAGAGAGTGATGCAGAGGCTCAAGAGAGTGATGTAGAGGCTGAAGAGAGAGATGCAGAGGCTTAAGAGAGTGATGCAGAGGTTCAAGAGAGTGATAGAGAGGCTCAAGAGAGGATGCAGAGGCTTAAGAAAGTGATGCAGAGGCTCAAAAAAGTGATGCAGAGGCTTTAAGAGAGTGATGCAGAAGCTTAAGAGAGTGATGCAGAGGCTTAAGAGAGGGATGCAGAGGCTCAAGAAAAGGATGCAGAGGCTTAAGACAGTGATGCAGAGGCTCAAGAAAAGGATGCAGAGGCTTAAGAGAGTGATGCAGAGGCTGAAGAGAATGTTTCAGAGGCTTAAGAGAGGGATGCAGCTAGAGGCTCAAGAGAGTGATGCAGAGTTTCATGCGAGTGATGCAGAGGCTTAAGAGAGTGATTCAGAGGCTTACGAGATTGATGCAGAGAATCAACAGAGTGATGCAGAGCTTCAAGAGAGTTATGCAGAGGCCTCAAAAGAGGGATTCAGAGGCTTAGGAGAGTGATGCAGAGGCTGAAGAGAGTGTTGCAGAGGCTCAAGAGAGGGATGAAGAGGCTGAAGAGAGTGATGCAGAGGCTCAAGAGACGGATGCAGAGCTCAAGAGAGTGATGCACAGGCTTAACAGAGTGAGGCAGAGGCTTAGGAGAGGGATGCAGAGGCTCAAGAGAGCAATGCAGAGGCTTAATAGGGTGATGCAGAGGCTCAAGAGAGTGATGCAGAGGCTTGAGAGAGGGATGCAGGGGCTCAAGAGATTGATGCAGAGGTTCAAGAGAGTGATGCAGAGGCTTAAGAGATTGATGTAGAGGCTTAAGAGAGGGGTGCAGAGGCTCAAGAGAGGGATGTAGAGGCCCAAGAGAGGGATGCAGAGGCTCAAGAGAGGGATACAGATGCTCAAGTGAGGGAATCAGAGGAACAAGAGAGGGATGCAGAGGGTCTTGAGAGTGATGCAGAGGCTCAAGAGAGGGATGCAGAGGCTTAAGAGAGTGATTCAAAGGCTAAAAACAGGGATGCAGAGGCTCATGAATGGGATGCAGGAGTTCAAGAGAGGGATGCAGAGGCTCAAGAGAGTGATTCAGAGGCTTACAAGAGTGACGCAGTGGCTTAGGAGAGTGATGCAGAGGCTTAAGAGAGGGATACAGGGGCTCAAGAGAGGGATGCAGAGGCTCAAGTGAGGGATGCAGAAGATCATGAGAGGGATGCAGGAGTTCATGTGAGTGATGCAGAGGCTCAAGAAAGGGATGCAGAGGCTTACGAAAGTGATGCAGAGGCTCAAAAAAGGGATGCAGAGGCTTAAAAGAGTGATGCAGAGGCTGAAAAGAGTGTTGCAGAGGCTTAAGAGAGAGATGCAGAGGCTCAAGAGAGTGATGCAAAGGCTCAAGAGTGTGATGCAGAGGCAGAGGAGAGTGTTGCAGAGGCTTAAGAGAGGGATGCAGAGGCTCAAAGGAGGGATGCAGAGGCTTAAGAGAGTGATTCAGAGGCTTACGAGATTGATGCAGAGAATCAAGAGAGTGATGCAGAGCTTCAAGAGAGGTATGCAGAGGCCTCAAAAGAGGGATTCAGAGGCTTAAGAGAGTGATGCAGAGGCTGAAGAGAGTGTTGCAGAGGCTCAAGAGAGGGATGAAGAGGCTGAAGAGAGTGATGCAGAGGCTCAAGAGACGGATGCAGAGGCTCAAGAGAGTGATGCACAGGCTAAACAGAGTAAGGCAGAGGCTTAGGAGAGGGATGCAGAGGCTCAAGAGAGTAATGCAGAGGCTTAATAGGGTGATGCAGAGGCTCAAGAGAGTGATGCAGAGGCTTGAGAGAGGGATGCAGGGGCTCAAGAGAGTGATGCAGAGATTCAAGAGAGTGATGCAGAGGTTTAAGAGATTGATGCAGAGGCTTAAGAGAGGCATGCAGGGGCTCAAGAAAGGGATGCAGAGGCTCAAGAGAGGGATGCAGGGGCTCAAGAGAGGGATGCACAGGCTCAAGTGAGGGATGCAGAGGCACAAGAGAGGGATGCAGAGGCTCTTGAGAGTGACGCAGAGGCTCAAGAGAGGGATGCAGAGGCTTAAAGGAGTGATGCAAAGGCTCAGGAGAGGGATGCAGAGGCTCATGAGAAGGATGCAGGAGTTCAAGAGAGTGATGCAGAGGCTAAAGAAAGGGATGCAGAGGCTTAAGAGAGGGATGCTGAGGCTCAAGAGAATGATGCAAAGGCTCAAGAGAGTGCTGCAAAAGGCTCAAGAGAGGGATGCTGAGGCTCCAGAGAGGGATGCAGAGGCTCAAGAGAGTGATGCAGAACCACAAGAGAATGATGTAGAGACTTCAGAGAGGGATGCAGAGGCTCAAGAGAGTGATTCCGAGGCTTATGAGAGTGATGCAGAGAATCATGAGAGTGATGCAGAGGCTCGAAAGAGTTATGCAGAGGCCTCAAGAGTGTGATGCAGAAGCAGAGGAGAGTGTTGCAGAGGCTTAAGAGAGGGATGCAGAGGCTCAAGAGAGTGATGCAAAGGCTCAAGAGTGTGATGCAGAGGCAGAGGAGAGTGTTGCAGAGGCTTAAGAGAGGGATGCAGAGGTTCAAAGGAGGGATGCAGAGGCTTTAGAGAGTGATGCAGAGGCTGAAGAGAGTGTTGCAGAGGCTTAAGAGAGGGATGCAGAGGCTCAAGAAAGTGATGCAAAAGCTCAGGAGAGTGATGCAGAGGCTTAAGAGAGGGATGCAGAGGCTCAATAGAGGGATGTAGAGGCCCAAGCGAGTGATGCAGAGGCTCAAGAGAGTGATGCAGAGGCTGAAGAGAGAGATGCAGAGGCTTAATTGAGAGTGATGCAGAGGTTCAAGAGAGTGATGCAGAGGCACAAGAGAATGATGTAGAGGCTTAAGAGAGGGATGCAGAGGCTCAAGAGAGGGATGTAGAGGCCCAGGAGAGTGATGCAGAGGCTCAAGAGAGTGGTGTAGAGGCTGAAGAGAGAGATGCAGAGGCTTAGGAGAGTGATGCAGAGGTTCAAGAGAGTGATAGAGAGGCTCAAGAGAGGATGCAGAGGCAAGAGAGGATGCAGAGGCTTAAGAAAGTGATGCAGAGGCTCAAAAAAGGAATGCAGAGGTTTAAGAGAGTGATGCAGAAGCTTAAGAGAGTGTTGCAGAGGCTTAAGAGAGGGATGCAGAGGCTCAAGAAAGTGATGCAAAAGCTCAGGAGAGTGATGCAGAGGCTTAAGAGAGGGATGCAGAGGCTCAATAGAGGGATGTAGAGGCCCAAGAGAGTGATGCAGAGGCTCAAGAGAGTGATGCAGAGGCTGAAGAGAGAGATGCAGAGGCTTAATTGAGAGTGATGCAGAGGTTCAGGAGAGTGATGCAGAGGCACAAGAGAATGATGTAGAGGCTTAAGAGAGGGATGCAGAGGCTCAAGAGAGGGATGTAGAGGCCCAAGAGAGTGATGCAGAGGCTCAAGAGAGTGGTGTAGAGGCTGACGAGAGAGATGCAGAGGCTTAAGAGAGTGATGCAGAGGTTCAAGAGAGTGATGCAGAGGCACAAGAGAATGATGTAGATGCTTAAGAGAGGGATGCAGAGGCTCAAGAGAATGATGCATGGGCTCAAGAGAATGATGCAGAGGCTTAAGAGAGTGAGGCAGAGGCTCAAGACAGTGATGCAGAGGCTCAAGAGAATGATAGAGAGGCTAAAGAGAGTGATGCAGAGGCTGAAGAGAGTGTTTTAGAGGCTTAAGAGAGGGATGCAGAGGCTCAAGAGAGGGATGCAGAGGCTCAAGAGAGTGATGCAGAGGCTGAAGAGAGTGTTGCAGAGGCTTAAGAGAAGGATGCAGAGGCTCAAGAGAGGGATGCAGAGGCTTAAGAGAGTGATGCAGAGGCTGAAGAGAGTGTTGCAGAGGCTTAAGAGAGGGATGCAGAGGCTCAAGAGAGTGATGCAAAGGCTCAAGAAAGTGATGCAGAGGCTTAAGAGAGTGATTCAGAGGCTTACGAGAATGTTGCAGAGAATCAAGAGAGTGATGCAGAGTTCGAGAGAGTTATGCAGAGGCCTCAAGAGAGGGATTGAGAGGCTTAAGAGTGTGATGCAATGGCTGAAGAGAGTGTTGCAGAGGTTCAAGAGAGGGATGAAGAGGCTGAATAGAGTGATGCAGAGGCTGAAGAGAGGGATGCAGAGGCTCAAGAGAGTGATGCACAGGCTTGAGAGTGGGATGCAGGGGCTCAAGAGAGTGATGCAGAGGCTCAAGAGTGTGATTCAGAGGCTTACGAGAGTGATGCAGAGGCTTAAGAGAGTGATGCAGAGGCTAAATGAGGGATGCAGAGGCTCAAGAGAGGGATGCAGAGGCTCAAGAGAGGGATGCAATGGCTTAAAAGAGTGATGCAGAGGCTCAAGAGAGGGATGCAGAGGCTGAAGAGAGTGATGCAGAGGCTCAAGAGAGGGATGCAGAGGCTCATAAGAGGGATGCAGGAGTTCAAGAGAGTGATGTAGAGACTCAAGAGAGTGATTCAGAGGTTTACAGGAGTGATGCAGAGGCTTAAGAGAGTGATGCAGAGGCTTAAGAGAGTGATGCAGAGGCTCAAGTGAGGGATGCAGAAGATCATGAGAGGGATGCAGGAGTTCATGTGAGTGATGCAGAGGCTCAAGAAAGGGATGCAGAGGCTTACGAAAGTGATGCAGAGGCTCAAAAAAGGGATGCAGAGGCTTAAAAGAGTGATGCAGAGGCTGAAAAGAGTGTTGCAGAGGCTTAAGAGAGGGATGCAGAGGCTCAAGAGAGTGATGCAAAGGCTCAAGAGTGTGATGCAGAGGCAGAGGAGAGTGTTGCAGAGGCTTAAGAGAGGGATGCAGAGGCTCAAAGGAGGGATGCAGAGGCTTAAGAGAGTGATTCAGAGGCTTACGAGATTGATGCAGAGAATCAAGAGAGTGATGCAGAGCTTCAAGAGAGGTATGCAGAGGCCTCAAAAGAGGGATTCAGAGGCTTAAGAGAGTGATGCAGAGGCTGAAGAGAGTGTTGCAGAGGCTCAAGAGAGGGATGAAGAGGCTGAAGAGAGTGATGCAGAGGCTCAAGAGACGGATGCAGAGGCTCAAGAGAGTGATGCACAGGCTTAACAGAGTGAGGCAGAGGCTTAGGAGAGGGATGCAGAGGCTCAAGAGAGTAATGCAGAGGCTTAATAGGGTGATGCAGAGGCTCAAGAGAGTGATGCAGAGGCTTGAGAGAGGGATGCAGGGGCTCAAGAGAGTGATGCAGAGATTCAAGAGAGTGATGCAGAGGTTTAAGAGATTGATGCAGAGGCTTAAGAGAGGGATGCAGGGGCTCAAGAAAGGGATGCAGAGGCTCAAGAGAGGGATGCAGGGGCTCAAGAGAGGGATGCAAAGGCTCAAGTGAGGGATGCAGAGGCACAAGAGAGGGATGCAGAGGCTCTTGAGAGTGACGCAGAGGCTCAAGAGAGGGATGCAGAGGCTTAAAGGAGTGATGCAAAGGCTCAGGAGAGGGATGCAGAGGCTCATGAGAAGGATGCAGGAGTTCAAGAGAGTGATGCAGAGGCTAAAGAAAGGGATGCAGAGGCTTAAGAGAGGGATCCTGAGGCTCAAGAGAATGATGCAAAGGCTCAAGAGAGTGCTGCAAAAGGCTCAAGAGAGGGATGCTGAGGCTCCAGAGAGGGATGCAGAGGCTCAAGAGAGTGATGCAGAACCACAAGAGAATGATGTAGAGACTTCAGAGAGGGATGCAGAGGCTCAAGAGAGTGATTCCGAGGCTTATGAGAGTGATGCAGAGAATCATGAGAGTGATGCAGAGGCTCGAAAGAGTTATGCAGAGGCCTCAAGAGTGTGATGCAGAAGCAGAGGAGAGTGTTGCAGAGGCTTAAGAGAGGGATGCAGAGGCTCAAGAGAGTGAAGCAAAGGCTCAAGATTGTGATGCAGAGGCAGAGGAGAGTGTTGCAGAGGCTTAAGAGAGGGATGCAGAGGTTCAAAGGAGGGATGCAGAGGCTTTAGAGAGTGATGCAGAGGCTGAAGAGAGTGTTGCAGAGGCTTAAGAGAGGGATGCAGAGGCTCAAGAAAGTGATGCAAAAGCTCAGGAGAGTGATGCAGAGGCTTAAGAGAGGGATGCAGAGGCTCAATAGAGGGATGTAGAGGCCCAAGCGAGTGATGCAGAGGCTCAAGAGAGTGATGCAGAGGCTGAAGAGAGAGATGCAGAGGCTTAATTGAGAGTGATGCAGAGGTTCAAGAGAGTGATGCAGAGGCACAAGAGAATGATGTAGAGGCTTAAGAGAGGGATGCAGAGGCTCAAGAGAGGGATGTAGAGGCCCAGGAGAGTGATGCAGAGGCTCAAGAGAGTGGTGTAGAGGCTGAAGAGAGAGATGCAGAGGCTTAGGAGAGTGATGCAGAGGTTCAAGAGAGTGATAGAGAGGCTCAAGAGAGGATGCAGAGGCTTAAGAAAGTGATGCAGAGGCTCAAAAAAGGAATGCAGAGGTTTAAGAGAGTGATGCAGAAGCTTAAGAGAGTGTTGCAGAGGCTTAAGAGAGGGATGCAGAGGCTCAAGAAAGTGATGCAAAAGCTCAGGAGAGTGATGCAGAGGCTTAAGAGAGGGATGCAGAGGCTCAATAGAGGGATGTAGAGGCCCAAGAGAGTGATGCAGAGGCTCAAGAGAGTGATGCAGAGGCTGAAGAGAGAGATGCAGAGGCTTAATTGAGAGTGATGCAGAGGTTCAGGAGAGTGATGCAGAGGCACAAGAGAATGATGTAGAGGCTTAAGAGAGGGATGCAGAGGCTCAAGAAAGGGATGTAGAGGCCCAAGAGAGTGATGCAGAGGCTCAAGAGAGTGGTGTAGAGGCTGACGAGAGAGATGCAGAGGCTTAAGAGAGTGATGCAGAGGTTCAAGAGAGTGATGCAGAGGCACAAGAGAATGATGTAGATGCTTAAGAGAGGGATGCAGAGGCTCAAGAGAATGATGCATGGGCTCAAGAGAATGATGCAGAGGCTTAAGAGAGTGAGGCAGAGGCTCAAGACAGTGATGCAGAGGCTCAAGAGAATGATAGAGAGGCTAAAGAGAGAGATGCAGAGGCTGAAGAGAGTGTTTTAGAGGCTTAAGAGAGGGATGCAGAGGCTCAAGAGAGGGATGCAGAGGCTCAAGAGAGTGATGCAGAGGCTGAAGAGAGTGTTGCAGAGGCTTAAGAGAAGGATGCAGAGGCTCAAGAGAGGGATGCAGAGGCTTAAGAGAGTGATGCAGAGGCTGAAGAGAGTGTTGCAGAGGCTTAAGAGAGGGATGCAGAGGCTCAAGAGAGTGATGCAAAGGCTCAAGAAAGTGATGCAGAGGCTTAAGAGAGTGATTCAGAGGCTTACGAGAATGTTGCAGAGAATCAAGAGAGTGATGCAGAGTTCGAGAGAGTTATGCAGAGGCCTCAAGAGAGGGATTGAGAGGCTTAAGAGTGTGATGCAATGGCTGAAGAGAGTGTTGCAGAGGTTCAAGAGAGGGATGAAGAGGCTGAATAGAGTGATGCAGAGGCTGAAGAGAGGGATGCAGAGGCTCAAGAGAGTGATGCACAGGCTTGAGAGTGGGATGCAGGGGCTCAAGAGAGTGATGCAGAGGCTCAAGAGTGTGATTCAGAGGCTTACGAGAGTGATGCAGAGGCTTAAGAGAGTGATGCAGAGGCTAAATGAGGGATGCAGAGGCTCAAGAGAGGGATGCAGAGGCTCAAGAGAGGGATGCAATGGCTTAAAAGAGTGATGCAGAGGCTCAAGAGAGGGATGCAGAGGCTGAAGAGAGTGATGCAGAGGCTCAAGAGAGGGATGCAGAGGCTCATAAGAGGGATGCAGGAGTTCAAGAGAGTGATGTAGAGACTCAAGAGAGTGATTCAGAGGTTTACAGGAGTGATGCAGAGGCTTACGAGAGTGATGCAGAGGCTTAAGAGAGTGATGCAGAGGCTCAAGAGTGGGATGTAGAGGACCAAGAGAGTGATTCAGAGGCTTACGAGAGTGATGCAGAGGCTTAAGAGAGTGATGCAGAGGCTAAATGAGGGATGCAGAGGCTCAAGAGAGGGATGCAGATGCTCAAGAGAGGGATGCAATGGCTTAAGAGAGTGATGCAGAGGCTCAAGAGAGGGATGCAGAGGCTGAAGAGAGTGATGCAGAGGCTCAAGAGAGGGATGCAGAGGCTCATAAGAGGGATGCAGGAGTTCAAGAGAGTGATGCAGAGGCTCAAGATATTACTGATGGAAGATGTACACGAAAACCACTCTATTCCGGCTGAAACGTCGATATATGCAAAAAAAAACAGACCTTTTCCCCTTTTCAATATCTTGCTCAGTATTTTAACGAGAAACAAATAGTTGATTGAAAATGAAGTATTTAAGGTTATTATCTAATCAATTTTGTGTTTGCATCATTTTTATCGTGTATATAATGAATTAATACCAATAAACTGAAAATTCACAAAAACGTGGAAAAACGGCAAACTATTGCCTAATTCGATGATATTTTGTTTAAATCTCATAAAGGAAAAGGGGATGAAAACCTCAAAATATTGCTAAATTCGATGATTTTTCGTACGAAACAAAATGCAAGAAAACTTGCTTAAAATGCAATATTATGCGAAATTCTATATTACTGATGCAGAGGCTCAAGAGAGGGATGTAGAGGCCCAAGAGAGGGATGCAGAGGCTCAAGAGAGGGATACAGAGGCTCAAGTGAGGGAATCAGAGGAACAAGAGAGGGATGCAGAGGGTCTTGAGAGTGATGCAGAGGCTCAGGAGAGGGATGCAGAGGCTTAAGAGAGTGATGCAAAGGCTAAAAACAGGGATGCAGAGGCTCATGAGAGGGATGCAAGAGTTCAAGAGAGGGATGCAGAGGCTCAAGAGAGTGATTCAGAGGCTTACAAGAGTGATGCAGAGGCTTAAGAGAGTGATGCAGAGGCTTAAGAGAGGGATGCAGAGGCTCAAGAGAGGGATGCAGAGGCTCAAGAGAGGGATGCAAAGGCTCAAGTGAAGGATCCAGAGGCTCATGAGAGGGATGCAGGAGTTCAAGAGAGTGATGCAGAGGCTCAAGAAAGGGATGCAGAGGCTTAAGAAAGTGATGCAGAGGCTCAAAAAAGGGATGCAGAGGCGTAAGAGAGTGATGCAGAAGCTGAAAAGAGTGTTGCAGAGGTTTAAGAGAGGGATGCAGAGGCTCAAGAGAGTGATGCAAAGGCTCAAGAGAGTGATGCAGAGGCTGAAGAGAGTGTTGCAGAGGCTTAAGAGAGGGATGCAGAGGCTCAAAAGAGGGATGCAGAGGCTTAAGAGAGTGATGCAGAGGCTGAAGAGAGTGTTGTAGAGGCTTAAGAGAGGGATGCAGAGACTCAAGAAAGTGATGCAAAAGCTCAAGAGAGTGATGCAGAGGCTTAAGAGAGGGATGCAGAGGCTCAAGAGAAGGATGTAGAGGCCCAAGAGAGTGATGCAAAGGCTTAAGAGAGTGATGCAGAGGCTGACGAGAGAGATTCAAAGGCTTAAGAGAGTGATGCAGAGGTTCAAGAGAGTGATGCAGAGGCACAAGAGAATGATGTAGAAGCTGATGAGAGGAATGCAGAGGCTCAAGAGAATGATGCAGGGGCTCAAGAGAATGATGCAGAGGCTTAAGAGAGGGATGCAGAGGATCAAAAGAGAGATGCAGAGGCTTAACAGAGTGAGGCAGAGGCTTAGGATAGGGATGTAGAGGCTTAAGAGAGTAATGCAGAGGCTAAAGAGAGTGATGCAGAGGCTCAAGAGAGTGAAGAGAGGCTCAAGAGATGATGCAGAGGCTCAAGAGAGTGATGCAGACGATCAAGAGAGGGATGCAGAGGCTTAAGAGAGTGATGCAAAGGCTCAGGAGAGAGATGCAGAGGCTCATGAGAGGGATGCAGGAGTTCAAGAGAATGATGTAGAGGCTCAAGAGAGGGATGCAGAGGCTTAAGAAAGTGATGCAGAGGCTCAAAAAAGGAATGCAGAGGCTTAAGAGAGTGATGCAGAGGCTTAAGAGAGTGTTGCAGAGGCTTAAGAGAGGCGATCCCTCTCTTAAGCCTCTGCAACACTCTCTTCAGCCTCTGCATCTCTCTCTATTGATCCTCTTCATCACTCTCTTGAGCCTCTGCATCACTCTCTCGAGCCTTAGCATCACTCTCCTAAGCCTCTGCATCCCTCTCTTGAGCCTCTGCTTCACTCTCAAGAGCCTCTACAACACTCTCTTCAGCCTCTGCATCACTCTCTTAAGCCTCTGCATTCCTCTCGTGAGCCTCTGCATCACTCGCCTAAGCCTCTGCATCCCTCTCTTGAGCCTCTGCGTCACTCTCAAGAGCCTCTGCATCCCTCTCTTGTGCCTCTGCATCCCTCACTTGAGCCTCTGCATCCCTCTCTTGAGCCCCTGCATCCCTCTCTTGAGCCTCTGCATCCCTCACTTGAGCCTCTGCATCCCTCTCTTAAGCCTCTGCATCACTCTCTTAAGCCTCTGCATCACTCTCGTAATCCTCTGAATCTCTCTCTTGAGCCTCTGCATGCCTCTCTTGAACTCCTGCATCCCTCTCATGAGGTTCTGCATCCCTCTCCTGAGCCTTTGCATCACTCTCTTAAGCCACTGCATCCCTCTCTTGAGCCTCGGCATCACTCTCAAGAGCCTCAGCATCCCTCTCTTGTGCCTCTGCATCCCTCACTTAAGCCTTGAGTTTATTGCTCGATGCAGAGCAATAAACTGAAAATTCACAAAAACGTGGAAAAACGGCTAAATATTGCCTAATTCGATGATATTTTGTTTAAATCACATAAAGGAAAGGGGATGACAAACGTCAAAATATTGCTAAATTCGATGATTTTTAGTACAAAACAAAATGCAAGAAAACTTGCTTAAAAATGAAAAATTTGCGAAATTCTGAGATATGAAGGCCAAATGAATAGAGAGAGAAAGAATATCGAGAGAAAGATAAAAAGAATAAAGAGAGAAAGATTCAAATATCGAGAGAAAACATGAAGTAGTATCGAAATATTGGTAAAAACGAATACATTTACGTAAAGTGACACTACATGAAAAACGTTAAAAAAGTCTCTATATTACCAAATTTGAGGATTTTAACGTCAAATCATAAAGCGAGGTTTCGTATTTTTTAGATCCTAGAAAAGACATAAAAATGTTGTTTCCAATACAAATGATAAAAATCAATGTGTTTTCATTAGAATTAACTAAAATGTTCCTGATTTTCTGTTTATATTACCGATGGAAGTTGTACACGTAAAAATGCTCTAATCCGGCTGAAACGTCGAATTATATGCAATAAAATCATAACTTCTCGCTTTTTCAATATCTTACTCAGTTTTTAACGAGAAACAAATAGTTGATTGAAAATGAAGTATTTAATGTTAATTTCTAATCAATTATGTGTTTGCATCATTTTTATCGTATATATAATGAATTAATAACAATAAACTGAAAATTCACAAAAACGTGGAAAAACGGCAAAATATTGCCTAATTCGATGGTATTTTGTTTAAATCACATAAAGGAAAAGAGGATGATAAACGTCAAAATATTGTTAATTCAATGATTTTTAGTACAAAACAAAACGCAAGAAAATTTGCTTAAAAATGCAAAATTTGCGAAATTCTGAGATTTGAAGGCCAAATCACATATCGTGAGAAAACATGAAGTAGTATCGAAATATTGGTAAAAACGAGTATATTTACGTTATGTCACACTACATGAAAAACGTGAAAAAAATCGCTATTTTTTCCAAATTTGAGGAAATCATACTTCAAATCATAAAGCGAGGTTTCGTATTATTTAGATTCTAGAAAAGACATATAAAGATGCTGTTTCCAATACATATGATAAAAATCAATGTGTTTTCATTAAAATACTTTAAAATGTTCCTGATTTTCCGTTTATATTACCGATGGAAGATGTACACGTAAAACCGCTCTAATCCGGGTGAAACGTCGATATATGCAATAAAAACAGAACTTCTCCCCTTTTCAATATCTTACTCAGTATTTTACCGAGAAACAAATAGTTGATTGAAAATGAAGTATTTAAGGTTAATTTCTAATCAATTATGTGTTTGCATAATTTTTATCGTATATTTAATGAATTAATACCAATAAACTGAAAATTCACAAAAACGTGGAAAAACGGCAAAATATTGCCGTTTTAATATTATTCGATGATATTTTGTTAAAATCACTTAAAGGAAAAGAGGATGATAAACGTCAAAATATTGCTAAATTCAATGATTTTTAGTACAAAACAAAACGCCAGAAAACTTGCTTAAAAATGCAAAATTTGCGAAATTCTGAGATTTGAAGGCCAAATCACATATCGTGAGAAAACATGAAGTAGTATCGAAATATTGGTAACAACGAATATATTTACATAATGTCACACTACATGAAAAACGTGAAAAAAAAATCGTTATTTTACCAAATTTCAGGATTTTAACTTCAAATCATAAAGCGAGCTTTCACATTATTTAGATTCTAGAAAAGACATATAAAGATGTTTTTCCAATACAAATGATAAAAATCAATGTGTTTTCATCAAAATACTCTAAAATGTTCCTGATTTTTCGTTTATATTACCGATGGAAGATGTACACGTAAAACCGTTCTAATCCGGCTGAAACGTCGATATATGCAATAAAAACAGAACGTCTCGCATTTTCTTCTCGAACTCCTGCATCCCTCTCATGAGCCTCTGCATCCCTCACTTGAGCCTTTACATGACTCTCTTAAGCCTCTGCTTCCCTCTCTTGAGCCTCTGCGTCACTCTCAAGAGCCTCTACATCCCTCTCTTGTGCCTCTGCTTCCCTCACTTGAGCCTCTGCAAGCCTCTCTTGAGCCCCTGCATCCCTCTCTTGAGCCTCTACATCATTCTCTTGTGCCTCTGCATCACTCTCTTGAACCTCTGCATCACTCTCTTAAGCCTCTGCATCTCTCTCTTCATCCTCTGCATCACTCTCTTGAGCCTTTGCATCACTCTCTTGAGCCTCTACATCCCTCTCTTGAGCCTCTGCATCCCTCTCTTAAGCCTCTGCATCACTCGCTTGAGCCTTTGCATCACTCCCTTGAGCCTCTGCATCCCTCTCTTAAGCCTCTGCAACACTCTCTTCAGCCTCTGCATCACTCTCTTGAGCCTTTGCATCACTCTTTTGAGCCTCTGCATCCCTCTCTTAAACCTCTGCAACACTCTTTGCAGCCTCTGCATCACTCTCTTACGCCTCTGCATCCCTTTTTTGAGCCTCTGCATCACTTTCTTAAGCCTCTGCATCCCTTTCTTGCGCCTCTGCATCACTCTCTTGAACTCCTGCATCCTTCACATGAGCCTCTGCATCCCTCACTTGAGCCTTTGCATCCCTCTCTTGAGCCCCTGCATCCCTCTCTTGAGCCTCTGCATCCCTCTCTTGAGCCCCTGCATCCCTCTCTTAAGCCTCTGCATCACTCTCTTAAGCATCTGCATCACTCTTGTAAGCCTCTGAATCACTCTCTTGAGCCTCTGCATCCCTCTCTTGAACTCCTGCATCCCTCTCATGAGCCTCTGCATCCCTGTTTTTAGCCTTTGCATCACTCTCTTAAGCCTCTGCATCCCTCTCTTGAGCCTTTGCATCACTCTCAAGACCCTCTGCATCCCTCTCTTGTTCCTCTGATTCCCTCACTTGAGCCTCTGTATCCCTCTCTTAAGCCTCTGCATCACTCTCGTAAGCCTCTGCATCACACTCTTGAGCCTCTGCATCACTCTCTTGAGCCTCTGCATTCCTCTCTTGAGCCACTGCATCCCTCTCCTAAGCCTCTGCCTCACTCTGTTAAGCCTCTGCATTACTCTCTTGAGCCACTGCATCCCTCTCCTAAGCCTCTGCCTCACTCTGTTAAGCCTGTGCATCACTCTCTTGAGCCTCTGCAACACTCTCTTCAGCCTCTGCATCACTCTCTTTAGCCTCTCAATCCCTCTCTTGAGGCCTCTGCATAACTCACTCGAAGCTCTGCATCACTCTCCTGATTCTCTGCAACACTCTCGTAAGCCTCTGAATCACTCTCTTAAGCCTCTGCATCACTTTCTTGAGCCTTTGCATCACTCTCTTGAGCCTCTGCATCCTCTCTTAAGCCTCTGCAACACTCTCTTCAGCCTCTGCATCACTCTCTTAAGCCTCTGCATCCCTCTCTTGAGCCTCTGCATCATTCTCTTAAGCCTCTGCAACACTCTCTTCAGCCTCTGCATCACTCTCTTGAGCCTCTGCATCCCTCTCTTGAGCCTCTGCATCCCTCTCTTAAGCCTCTGAAACACTCTCTTCAGCCTCTGCATCACTCTCTTAAGCCTCTGCATCCTTTTTTTGAGCCTCTGCATCACTTTCGTAAGCCTCTGCATCCCTTTCTTGAGTCTCTGCATCACTCTCGTGAACTCCTGCATCCCTCTCATGAGCCTCTGCATCCCTCTCCTGAGCCTATGCATCACTCTCTTAAGCCTCTGCATCCCTCTCTTGAGCCTCTGCGTCACTCTCAAGAGCCTCTGCATCCCTCTCTTGTGCCTCTGCATCCCTCACTTGAGCCTCTGAATCCTTCTCTTGAGCCCCTGCATCCCTCTCTTGAGCCTTTGCATCCCTCTCTTGAGCCCCTGCATCCCTCTCTTAAGGCTCTGCATCACTCTCTTAAGGCTCTGCATCACTCTCGTAAGCCTCTGAATCACTCTCTTGACCCTCTGCAGCCCTCTCTTGAACTCCTGTATCCCTCTCATGAGCCTCTGCATCCCTCTCTTGAGCCTTTGCATCTCTCTCTTAAGCCTCTGCATCCCTCTCTTGAGCCTCTGCATCCCTCTATTGGGCCTCTACATCCCTCTCGTGAGCCTCTGCATCCCTCTCTTAAGCCTCTGCATCACTCTCTTATGCCTCTGCATCACTCTCTTAAGCCTCTGAATCACTCTCTTGAGCCTCTGCATCACTCTCTTGAGCCCCTGCATCCCTCTCTCAAGCCTCTGCATCACTCTCTTGAGCCTCTGCATCACCCTCTTAAGCCTCTGCATTGCTCTCTTTAGCCTCTGCATCCCTCTCCTAAGCCTCTGCCTCACTCTCTTAAACCTCTGCATCACTCTCTTGAGCCTTTGCATCACTCTCTTGAGCCTCTACATCCCTCTCTTGAGCCTCTACATCCCTCTCTTAAGCCTCTGCAACACTCTCTTCTGCCTCTGCATCACTCTCTTGAGCCTTTGCATCACTCTTTTGAGCCTCTGCATCCCTCTCTTAAACCTCTGCATTACTCTCTTGAGCCTCTGCATCCCTCTCCTAAGCCTCTGCCTCACTCTCTTAAGCCTCTGCATCACTCTCTTGAGCCTCTGCATCCCTCTCTTGAATCTCTGCATCACTCTCTTCAGCCTCTTCATCCCTCTCTTGAGCTTCAGCAACACTCTCTTCAGCCTCTGCATCACTCTCTTAAGCCTCTGAATCCCTCTCTTGAGGCCTCTGCATAACTCTCTCGAGCCTCTGCATCACTCTTGGTTCTCTGCATTACTCTCGTAAGCCTCTGAATCACTCTCTTGAGCCTTTGCAACCCTCTCTTAAGCCTCTGCATCCCTCTCTTAAGCCTCTGCATCACTCTCTTATGCCTCTGAATCCCTCTCTTGAGGCCTCTGCATAACTCTCTCGAGCCTCTGCATCACTCTCTTGATTCTCTGCATCACTCTCGTAAGCCTCTGAATCACTCTCAAGAGCCTCTGCATCCCTCTCTTGTGCCTCTGCTTCCCTCACTTGAGCCTCTGCATCCCTCTCTTGAGCCCCTGCATCCCTCTCTTGAGCCTCTACATCATTCTCTTGTGCCTCTGCATCACTCTCTTGAACCTCTGCATCACTCTCTTGAGCCTCTGCATCACTCTCTTGAGCCTCTGCATCCCTCTCTTGAGCCTCTGCATCCCTCTCTTAAGCCTCTGCATCACTCTCTTGAGCCTTTGCATCCCTCTCTTAAGCCTCTGCATCACTCTCTTGAGCCTCTGCATCACTCTCTTGAGCCTCTGCATCCCTCTCTTAAGCCTCTGCAACACTCTTTAGCCTCTGCATCACTCTCTTGAGCCTTTGCATCACTCTCTTGAGCCTCTGCATCCCTCTCTTAAGCCTCTGCAACACTCTCTTATGCCTGTGCATCACTCTTTTGAGCCTTTGCATTCCTTTTTTGAGACTCTGCATCACTTTCTTAAGCCTCTGCATCCCTCTCTTGAGCCTCTGCATCATTCTCTTGAACTCCTGCATCCCTCTTATGAGCCTCTGCATCCCTCTCCTGAGCCTTTGCATCACTTTCTTAAGCCTCTGCATCCCTCCCTGGATCGTCTGCATCACTCTCTTGATCCTCTGCATCCCTCTCTTAAGCCTCTGCATCATTCTCTTGAGCCCCTGCATCATTCTCTTGAGCCTCAGCATTCCTCTCTTAAGCTTCTACATCATTCTCTTGTGCCTCTGCATCACTCTCTTGAACCTCTGCATCACTCTCTTAAGCCTCTGAATCTTTCTCTTCAGCCTCTGCATCACTCTCCTGAGCCTTTGCATCACTCTCTTGGGCCTCAACATCCTTCTCTTGAGCCTCTGCATCCCTCTCTTATGCCTCTGCATCACTCTCTTGAGCTTTTGCATCACTTTCTTGAGCCTCTGCATCCCTCTCTTAAGCCTCTACAACACTCTCTTCAGCCTCTGCATCACTCTCTTAAGCCTCTGCATTCCTCTCGTGAGCCTCTGCATCCCTCTCTTAAGCCTCTGCATCCCTTTCTTGAGCCTTCGCATCACTTTCTTAAACTCCTGCATCCCTCTCATTAGCCTCTGCATCCCTCTCCTGAGACTTTGCATCACTCTCCTAAGCCTCTGCATCCCTCTCTTGAGGCTCTGCGTCACTCTCAAGAGCCTCTGCATCCCTCTCTTGTGCCTCTGCATCCCTCTCTTGAACCTCTGCGTCCCTCTCTTGAGCCCCTGCATCCCTCTCTTAAGCCTCTGCATCACTCTCTTAAGCCTCTGCATCACTCTCGTAAGCCTCTGAATCACTCTCTTGAGCCTCTGCATCCCTCGCTTGAACTCCTGCATCCCTCTCATGAGGTTCTGCATCCCTCTCCTGAGCCTTTGCATCACTCTCTTAAGCCACTGCATCGCTCTCTTGAGCCTCTGCATTACTCTCAAAAACCTCTGCATCCCTCTCTTGTGCCTCTGCATCCCTGACTTGAGCCTTGAGTTTATTGTTCGATGCAGAGTAATAAACTGAAAATGCAGAACAATAAACTTAAAATTCACAAAAACGTGGAAAAACGGCAAAATATTGCCTAATTCGATGGTATTTTGTTTAAATCACAAAAAGGAAAAGAGGATGATAAACGTCAAAATATTGCTAAATTCGATGATTTTTTGTAAAAAACAAAATGCAAGAAAACTTGCTTAAAATGCAAAATTTGCGAAATTCTGAGATTTGAAAGCCAAATCACATATCGTGAGAAAACATGAAGAATTATCGAAATATTGGAATATTGGTAAAAACGAATATATTTACGTTCAATCACACTACATGAAAAACGTGAAAAAAATCGCTATTTTTCCAAATTTGAGGATTTTAACTTCAAATCATAAAGCTAGGTTTCGTATTACCTCACATTCATCTCTCACTTGAGCCTCTGCATCCCTCTCTTGAGCCTCTGCATCACTCTCTTGAACTCTGAAGAGAGTGATGCAGAGGTTCAAGAGAGGGATGCAGAGGCTCAAGAGAGTGATGCAGAGGCTTAAGAGAGTGAGGCAGAGGCTCAAGAGAGTGATGCAGAGGCTTGAGAGAGGGATGCAGGGGCTCAAGAGAGTGACGCAGAGGCTCATGAGAGTGATTCAGAGGCTTAAGAGAGTGATGCAGAGGCATAAGAGAGTCATGCAGAGGCTTAAGAGAGGGATGCAGAGGCTCACGAGAGGGATGTAGAGGCCCAAGAGAGGGATGCAAAGGCTCAAGAGAGGGATGCAGAGGCTCATGAGAGGGATACAGGAGTTCAAGAGAGGGCTGCAGAGGCTCAATCACACTACATGAAAAACGTGAAAAAAATCGCAATTTTTTCCAAATTTGAGGAAATCATACTTCAAATCATAAAGCGAGGTTTCGTATTATTTAGATTCTAGAAAAGACATATAAAGATGCTGTTTCCAATACATATGATAAAAATCAATGTGTTTTCATTAAAATACTTTAAAATGTTCCTGATTTTCCGTTTATATTACCGATGGAAGATGTACACGTAAAACCGCTCTAATCCGGGTGAAACGTCGATATATGCAATAAAAACAGAACTTCTCCCCTTTTCAATATCTTACTCAGTATTTTACCGAGAAACAAATAGTTGATTGAAAATGAAGTATTTAAGGTTAATTTCTAATCAATTATGTGTTTGCATAATTTTTATCGTATATTTAATGAATTAATACCAATAAACTGAAAAGTCACAAAAACGTGGAAAAACGGCAAAATATTGCCGTTTTAATATTATTCGATGATATTTTGTTAAAATCACTTAAAGGAAAAGAGGATGATAAACGTCAAAATATTGCTAAATTCAATGATTTTTAGTACAAAACAAAACGCCAGAAAACTTGCTTAAAAATGCAAAATTTGCGAAATTCTGAGATTTGAAGGCCAAATCACATATCGTGAGAAAACATGAAGTAGTATCGAAATATTGGTAACAACGAATATATTTACATAATGTCACACTACATGAAAAACGTGAAAAAAAATCGTTATTTTACCAAATTTCAGGATTTTAACTTCAAATCATAAAGCGAGCTTTCACATTATTTAGATTCTAGAAAAGACATATAAAGATGTTTTTCCAATACAAATGATAAAAATCAATGTGTTTTCATCAAAATACTCTAAAATGTTCTTGATTTTTCGTTTATATTACCGATGGAAGATGTACACGTAAAACCGTTCTAATCCGGCTGAAACGTCGATATATGCAATAAAAACAGAACGTCTCGCATTTTCTTCTCGAACTCCTGCATCCCTCTCATGAGCCTCTGCATCCCTCACTTGAGCCTTTACATGACTCTCTTAAGCCTCTGCTTCCCTCTCTTGAGCCTCTGCGTCACTCTCAAGAGCCTCTACATCCCTCTCTTGTGCCTCTGCTTCCCTCACTTGAGCCTCTGCAAGCCTCTCTTGAGCCCCTGCATCCCTCTCTTGAGCCTCTACATCATTCTCTTGTGCCTCTGCATCACTCTCTTGAACCTCTGCATCACTCTCTTAAGCCTCTGCATCTCTCTCTTCATCCTCTGCATCACTCTCTTGAGCCTTTGCATCACTCTCTTGAGCCTCTACATCCCTCTCTTGAGCCTCTGCATCCCTCTCTTAAGCCTCTGCATCACTCGCTTGAGCCTTTGCATCACTCCCTTGAGCCTCTGCATCCCTCTCTTAAGCCTCTGCAACACTCTCTTCAGCCTCTGCATCACTCTCTTGAGCCTTTGCATCACTCTTTTGAGCCTCTGCATCCCTCTCTTAAACCTCTGCAACACTCTTTGCAGCCTCTGCATCACTCTCTTACGCCTCTGCATCCCTTTTTTGAGCCTCTGCATCACTTTCTTAAGCCTCTGCATCCCTTTCTTGCGCCTCTGCATCACTCTCTTGAACTCCTGCATCCTTCACATGAGCCTCTGCATCCCTCACTTGAGCCTTTGCATCCCTCTCTTGAGCCCCTGCATCCCTCTCTTGAGCCTCTGCATCCCTCTCTTGAGCCCCTGCATCCCTCTCTTAAGCCTCTGCATCACTCTCTTAAGCATCTGCATCACTCTTGTAAGCCTCTGAATCACTCTCTTGAGCCTCTGCATCCCTCTCTTGAACTCCTGCATCCCTCTCATGAGCCTCTGCATCCCTGTTTTTAGCCTTTCCATCACTCTCTTAAGCCTCTGCATCCCTCTCTTGAGCCTCTGCATCACTCTCAAGACCCTCTGCATCCGTCTCTTGTTCCTCTGATTCCCTCACTTGAGCCTCTGTATCCCTCTCTTAAGCCTCTGCATCACTCTCGTAAGCCTCTGCATCACACTCTTGAGCCTCTGCATCACTCTCTTGAACCCCTGATTCTCTGCATCAATCTCGTAAGCCTCTGAATCACTCTCTTAAGCCTCTGCATCCCTTCTTTGAGCCTGATGCAAGTGAGTGATGCAAAGGCTCAAGAGTGTGATGCAGAGGCAGAGGAGAGTGATGCAGAGGCTGAAAAGAGTGTTGCAGAGGCTTAAGAGAGGGATGCAGAGGCTCAAGAGAGTGATGCAAAGGCTCAAGAGTGTGATGCAGAGGCAGAGGAGAGTGTTGCAGAGGCTTAAGAGAGGGATGCAGAGGCTCAAAGAAGGGATGCAGAGGCTTAAGAGAGTGATTCAGAGGCTTACGAGATTGATGCAGAGAATCAAGAGAGTGATGCAGAGATTCAAGAGAGGTATGCAGAGGCCTCAAAAGAGGGATTCAGAGGCTTAAGAGAGTGATGCAGAGGCTGAAGAGAGTGTTGCAGAGGCTCAAGAGAGGGATGAAGAGGCTGAAGAGAGTGATGCAGAGGCTCAAGAGACGGATGCAGAGGCTCAAGACAGTGATGCACAGGCTTAACAGAGTGAGGCAGAGGCTTAGGAGAGGGATGCAGAGGCTCAAGAGAGTAATGCAGAGGCTTAATAGGGTGATGCAGAGGCTCAAGAGAGTGATGCAGAGGCATGAGAGAGGGATGCAGGGGCTCAAGAGAGTGATGCAGAGGTTCAAGAGAGTGATGCAGAGGTTTAAGAGATTGATGCAGAGGCTTAAGAGAGGGATGCAGAGGCTCAAGAGAGGGATGCAGAGGCTCAAGAGAGTGATGCAGAGGCTGAAGAGAGTGTTGCAGAGGCTTAAGAGAAGGATGCAGAGGCTGAAGAGAGGGATGCAGAGGCTAAAGAGAGTGATGCAGAGGCTGAAGAGAGTGTTGCAGAGAATCAAGAGAGTGATGCAGAGCTTCGAGAGAGTTTTGACGTTTATCATCCACTTTTCCTCTATGTGATTTAAACAAAATATCATCGAATTAGGCAATATTTTGCCGTTTTTCCACGTTTTTGTGAATTTTCAGTTTATGGGTTTAATTCATTATATATACGATAAAAATGATGCAAACACATAATTGATTAGATAATAACCTTAAATACTTCATTTTCAATCATCTATTTGTTTCTCGTTAAAATACTGTGTAAGATATTGAAAAGGGGAGAAGTTCGGTTTTTATTGCATATATCGACGTTTCAGCCGGATTAGAGCGGTTTTACGTGTACATCTTCCATCGGTAATATAAACGGAAAATCAAGAACATTTTAGTTAATGCTAATGAAAACACATTGTTTTTTATCATTTGTATTGGAAACAACATTGTCATATGTCTTTTCTTGGATCTAAATAATACGAAACCTCGCTCTATGATTTGAAGTTAAAATCCTCATATATGGTAAAATAGTGACTTTTTCACGTTTTTCATGTAGTGTGATTTTACGTAAATATATACGTTTTTACCAATATTTCGATACTATTTCATGTAGTATCACGATATGTGATTTGGCCTTCAAATCTCAGAATTTCGCATAATATTGCATTTTAAGCAAGTTTTCTTGCATTTTGTTTCGTACGAAAAATCATCGAATTTAGCAATATTTTGACGTTTATCATCCACTTTTCCTCTATGTGATTTAAACAAAATATCATCGAATTAGGCAATATTTTGCCGTTTTTCCACGTTTTTGTGAATTTTCAGTTTATGGGTTTAATTCATTATATATACGATAAAAATGATGCAAACACATAATTGATTAGATAATAACCTTAAATACTTCATTTTCAATCATCTATTTGTTTCTCGTTAAAATACTGTGTAAGATATTGAAAAGGGGAGAAGTTCGGTTTTTATTGCATATATCGACGTTTCAGCCGGATTAGAGCGGTTTTACGTGTACATCTTCCATCGGTAATATAAACGGAAAATCAAGAACATTTTAGTTAATGCTAATGAAAACACATTGTTTTTTATCATTTGTATTGGAAACAACATTGTCATATGTCTTTTCTTAGATCTAAATAATACGAAACCTCGCTCTATGATTTGAAGTTAAAACCCTCATATATGGTAAAATAGTGACTTTTTCACGTTTTTCATGTAGTGTGATTTTACGTAAATATATACGTTTTTACCAATATTTCGATACTATTTCATGTAGTATCACGATATGTGATTTGGCCTTCAAATCTCAGAATTTCGCATAATATTGCATTTTAAGCAAGTTTTCTTGCATTTTGTTTCGTACGAAAAATCGTCGAATTTAGCAATATTTTGACGTTTATCATCTCCTTTTCCTCTATGTGATTTAAACAAAATATCATCGAATTAGGCAATATTTTGCCGTTTTTCCACGTTTTTGTGAATTTTCAGTTTATGGGTTTAATTCATTATATATACGATAAAAATGATGCAAACACATAATTGATTAGATAATAACCTTAAATACTTCATTTTCAATCATCTATTTGTTTCTCGTTAAAATACTGTGTAAGATATTGAAAAGGGGAGAAGTTCGGTTTTTATTGCATATATCGACGTTTCAGCCGGATTAGAGCGGTTTTACGTGTACATCTTCCATCGGTAATATAAACGGAAAATCAAGAACATTTTAGTTAATGCTAATGAAAACACATTGTTTTTTATCATTTGTATTGAAAACAACATTGTCATATGTCTTTTCTTGGATCTAAATAATACGAAACCTCGCTCTATGATTTGAAGTTAAAATCCTCATATATGGTAAAATAGTGACTTTTTCACGTTTTTCATGTAGTGTGATTTTACGTAAATATATACGTTTTTACCAATATTTCGATACTATTTCATGTAGTATCACGATATGTGATTTGGCCTTCAAATCTCAGAATTTCGCATAATATTGCATTTTAAGCAAGTTTTCTTGCATTTTGTTTCGTACGAAAAATCGTCGAATTTAGCAATATTTTGACGTTTATCATCCACTTTTCCTCTATGTGATTTAAACAAAATATCATCGAATTAGGCAATATTTTGCCGTTTTTCCACGTTTTTGTGAATTTTCAGTTTATGGGTTTAATTCATTATATATACGATAAAAATGATGCAAACACATAATTGATTAGATAATAACCTTAAATACTTCATTTTCAATCATCTATTTGTTTCTCGTTAAAATACTGTGTAAGATATTGAAAAGGGGAGAAGTTCGGTTTTTATTGCATATATCGACGTTTCAGCCGGATTAGAGCGGTTTTACGTGTACATCTTCCATCGGTAATATAAACGGAAAATCAAGAACATTTTAGTTAATGCTAATGAAAACACATTGTTTTTTATCATTTGTATTGGAAACAACATTGTCATATGTCTTTTCTTAGATCTAAATAATACGAAACCTCGCTCTATGATTTGAAGTTAAAACCCTCATATATGGTAAAATAGTGACTTTTTCACGTTTTTCATGTAGTGTGATTTTACGTAAATATATACGTTTTTACCAATATTTCGATACTATTTCATGTAGTATCACGATATGTGATTTGGCCTTCAAATCTCAGAATTTCGCATAATATTGCATTTTAAGCAAGTTTTCTTGCATTTTGTTTCGTACGAAAAATCGTCGAATTTAGCAATATTTTGACGTTTATCATCCACTTTTCCTCTATGTGATTTAAACAAAATATCATCGAATTAGGCAATATTTTGCCGTTTTTCCACGTTTTTGTGAATTTTCAGTTTATGGGTTTAATTCATTATATATACGATAAAAATGATGCAAACAC
This sequence comes from Procambarus clarkii, assembly GCF_020424385.1. Taxonomy (NCBI): domain Eukaryota; kingdom Metazoa; phylum Arthropoda; class Malacostraca; order Decapoda; family Cambaridae; genus Procambarus; species Procambarus clarkii. Next base: position 74,391 of record NW_025564901.1, read on the forward strand.
ATAATTGATTAGATAATAACCTTAAATACTTCATTTTCAATCATCTATTTGTTTCTCGTTAAAATACTGTGTAAGATATTGAAAAGGGGAGAAGTTCGGTTTTTATTGCATATATCGACGTTTCAGCCGGATTAGAGCGGTTTTACGTGTACATCTTCCATCGGTAATATAAACGGAAAATCAAGAACATTTTAGTTAATGCTAATGAAAACACATTGTTTTTTATCATTTGTATTGGAAACAACATTGTCATATGTCTTTTCTTGGATCTAAATAATACGAAACCTCGCTCTATGATTTGAAGTTAAAATCCTCATATATGGTAAAATAGTGACTTTTTCACGTTTTTCATGTAGTGTGATTTTACGTAAATATATACGTTTTTACCAATATTTCGATACTATTTCATGTAGTATCACGATATGTGATTTGGCCTTCAAATCTCAGAATTTCGCATAATATTGCATTTTAAGCAAGTTTTCTTGCATTTTGTTTCGTACGAAAAATCGTCGAATTTAGCAATATTTTGACGTTTATCATCCACTTTTCCTCTATGTGATTTAAACAAAATATCATCGAATTAGGCAATATTTTGCCGTTTTTCCACGTTTTTGTGAATTTTCAGTTTATGGGTTTAATTCATTATATATACGATAAAAATGATGCAAACACATAATTGATTAGATAATAACCTTAAATACTTCATTTTCAATCATCTATTTGTTTCTCGTTAAAATACTGTGTAAGATATTGAAAAGGGGAGAAGTTCGGTTTTTATTGCATATATCGACGTTTCAGCCGGATTAGAGCGGTTTTACGTGTACATCTTCCATCGGTAATATAAACGGAAAATCAAGAACATTTTAGTTAATGCTAATGAAAACACATTGTTTTTTATCATTTGTATTGGAAACAACATTGTCATATGTCTTTTCTTAGATCTAAATAATACGAAACCTCGCTCTATGATTTGAAGTTAAAATCCTCATATATGGTAAAATAGTGACTTTTTCACGTTTTTCATGTAGTGTGATTTTACGTAAATATATACGTTTTTAACAATATTTCGATACTATTTCATGTAGTATCACGATATGTGATTTGGCCTTCAAATCTCAGAATTTCGCATAATATTGCATTTTAAGCAAGTTTTCTTGCATTTTGTTTCGTACGAAAAATCGTCGAATTTAGCAATATTTTGACGTTTATCATCCACTTTTCCTCTATGTGATTTAAACAAAATATCATCGAATTAGGCAATATTTTGCCGTTTTTCCACGTTTTTGTGAATTTTCAGTTTATGGGTTTAATTCATTATATATACGATAAAAATGATGCAAACACATAATTGATTAGATAATAACCTTAAATACTTCATTTTCAATCATCTATTTGTTTCTCGTTAAAATACTGTGTAAGATATTGAAAAGGGGAGAAGTTCGGTTTTTATTGCATATATCGACGTTTCAGCCGGATTAGAGCGGTTTTACGTGTACATCTTCCATCGGTAATATAAACGGAAAATCAAGAACATTTTAGTTAATGCTAATGAAAACACATTGTTTTTTATCATTTGTATTGGAAACAACATTGTCATATGTCTTTTCTTGGATCTAAATAATACGAAACCTCGCTCTATGATTTGAAGTTAAAATCCTCATATATGGTAAAATAGTGACTTTTTCACGTTTTTCATGTAGTGTGATTTTACGTAAATATATACGTTTTTACCAATATTTCGATACTATTTCATGTAGTATCACGATATGTGATTTGGCCTTCAAATCTCAGAATTTCGCATAATATTGCATTTTAAGCAAGTTTTCTTGCATTTTGTTTCGTACGAAAAATCGTCGAATTTAGCAATATTTTGACGTTTATCATCCACTTTTCCTCTATGTGATTTAAACAAAATATCATCGAATTAGGCAATATTTTGCCGTTTTTCCACGTTTTTGTGAATTTTCAGTTTATGGGTTTAATTCATTATATATACGATAAAAATGATGCAAACACATAATTGATTAGATAATAACCTTAAATACTTCATTTTCAATCATCTATTTGTTTCTCGTTAAAATACTGTGTAAGATATTGAAAAGGGGAGAAGTTCGGTTTTTATTGCATATATCGACGTTTCAGCCGGATTAGAGCGGTTTTACGTGTACATCTTCCATCGGTAATATAAACGGAAAATCAAGAACATTTTAGTTAATGCTAATGAAAACACATTGTTTTTTATCATTTGTATTGGAAACAACATTGTCATATGTCTTTTCTTAGATCTAAATAATACGAAACCTCGCTCTATGATTTGAAGTTAAAACCCTCATATATGGTAAAATAGTGACTTTTTCACGTTTTTCATGTAGTGTGATTTTACGTAAATATATACGTTTTTACCAATATTTCGATACTATTTCATGTAGTATCACGATATGTGATTTGGCCTTCAAATCTCAGAATTTCGCATAATATTGCATTTTAAGCAAGTTTTCTTGCATTTTGTTTCGTACGAAAAATCGTCGAATTTAGCAATATTTTGACGTTTATCATCTCCTTTTCCTCTATGTGATTTAAACAAAATATCATCGAATTAGGCAATATTTTGCCGTTTTTCCACGTTTTTGTGAATTTTCAGTTTATGGGTTTAATTCATTATATATACGATAAAAATGATGCAAACACATAATTGATTAGATAATAACCTTAAATACTTCATTTTCAATCATCTATTTGTTTCTCGTTAAAATACTGTGTAAGATATTGAAAAGGGGAGAAGTTCGGTTTTTATTGCATATATCGACGTTTCAGCCGGATTAGAGCGGTTTTACGTGTACATCTTCCATCGGTAATATAAACGGAAAATCAAGAACATTTTAGTTAATGCTAATGAAAACACATTGTTTTTTATCATTTGTATTGAAAACAACATTGTCATATGTCTTTTCTTGGATCTAAATAATACGAAACCTCGCTCTATGATTTGAAGTTAAAATCCTCATATATGGTAAAATAGTGACTTTTTCACGTTTTTCATGTAGTGTGATTTTACGTAAATATATACGTTTTTACCAATATTTCGATACTATTTCATGTAGTATCACGATATGTGATTTGGCCTTCAAATCTCAGAATTTCGCATAATATTGCATTTTAAGCAAGTTTTCTTGCATTTTGTTTCGTACGAAAAATCGTCGAATTTAGCAATATTTTGACGTTTATCATCCACTTTTCCTCTATGTGATTTAAACAAAATATCATCGAATTAGGCAATATTTTGCCGTTTTTCCACGTTTTTGTGAATTTTCAGTTTATGGGTTTAATTCATTATATATACGATAAAAATGATGCAAACACATAATTGATTAGATAATAACCTTAAATACTTCATTTTCAATCATCTATTTGTTTCTCGTTAAAATACTGTGTAAGATATTGAAAAGGGGAGAAGTTCGGTTTTTATTGCATATATCGACGTTTCAGCCGGATTAGAGCGGTTTTACGTGTACATCTTCCATCGGTAATATAAACGGAAAATCAAGAACATTTTAGTTAATGCTAATGAAAACACATTGTTTTTTATCATTTGTATTGGAAACAACATTGTCATATGTCTTTTCTTAGATCTAAATAATACGAAACCTCGCTCTATGATTTGAAGTTAAAATCCTCATATATGGTAAAATAGTGACTTTTTCACGTTTTTCATGTAGTGTGATTTTACGTAAATATATACGTTTTTACCAATATTTCGATACTATTTCATGTAGTATCACGATATGTGATTTGGCCTTCAAATCTCAGAATTTCGCATAATATTGCATTTTAAGCAAGTTTTCTTGCATTTTGTTTCGTACGAAAAATCGTCGAATTTAGCAATATTTTGACGTTTATCATCCCTTTTCCTCTATGTGATTTAAACAAAATATCATCGAATTAGGCAATATTTTGCCGTTTTTCCACGTTTTTGTGAATTTTCAGTTTATGGGTTTAATTCATTATATATACGATAAAAATGATGCAAACACATAATTGATTAGATAATAACCTTAAATACTTCATTTTCAATCATCTATTTGTTTCTCGTTAAAATACTGTGTAAGATATTGAAAAGGGGAGAAGTTCGGTTTTTATTGCATATATCGACGTTTCAGCCGGATTAGAGCGGTTTTACGTGTACATCTTCCATCGGTAATATAAACGGAAAATCAAGAACATTTTAGTTAATGCTAATGAAAACACATTGTTTTTTATCATTTGTATTGGAAACAACATTGTCATATGTCTTTTCTTGGATCTAAATAATACGAAACCTCGCTCTATGATTTGAAGTTAAAATCCTCATATATGGTAAAATAGTGACTTTTTCACGTTTTTCATGTAGTGTGATTTTACGTAAATATATACGTTTTTACCAATATTTCGATACTATTTCATGTAGTATCACGATATGTGATTTGGCCTTCAAATCTCAGAATTTCGCATAATATTGCATTTTAAGCAAGTTTTCTTGCATTTTGTTTCGTACGAAAAATCGTCGAATTTAGCAATATTTTGACGTTTATCATCCACTTTTCCTCTATGTGATTTAAACAAAATATCATCGAATTAGGCAATATTTTGCCGTTTTTCCACGTTTTTGTGAATTTTCAGTTTATGGGTTTAATTCATTATATATACGATAAAAATGATGCAAACACATAATTGATTAGATAATAACCTTAAATACTTCATTTTCAATCATCTATTTGTTTCTCGTTAAAATACTGTGTAAGATATTGAAAAGGGGAGAAGTTCGGTTTTTATTGCATATATCGACGTTTCAGCCGGATTAGAGCGGTTTTACGTGTACATCTTCCATCGGTAATATAAACGGAAAATCAAGAACATTTTAGTTAATGCTAATGAAAACACATTGTTTTTTATCATTTGTATTGAAAACAACATTGTCATATGTCTTTTCTTGGATCTAAATAATACGAAACCTCGCTCTATGATTTGAAGTTAAAATCCTCATATATGGTAAAATAGTGACTTTTTCACGTTTTTCATGTAGTGTGATTTTACGTAAATATATACGTTTTTACCAATATTTCGATACTATTTCATGTAGTATCACGATATGTGATTTGGCCTTCAAATCTCAGAATTTCGCATAATATTGCATTTTAAGCAAGTTTTCTTGCATTTTGTTTCGTACGAAAAATCATCGAATTTAGCAATATTTTGACGTTTATCATCCACTTTTCCTCTATGTGATTTAAACAAAATATCATCGAATTAGGCAATATTTTGCCGTTTTTCCACGTTTTTGTGAATTTTCAGTTTATGGGTTTAATTCATTATATATACGATAAAAATGATGCAAACACATAATTGATTAGATAATAACCTTAAATACTTCATTTTCAATCATCTATTTGTTTCTCGTTAAAATACTGTGTAAGATATTGAAAAGGGGAGAAGTTCGGTTTTTATTGCATATATCGACGTTTCAGCCGGATTAGAGCGGTTTTACGTGTACATCTTCCATCGGTAATATAAACGGAAAATCAAGAACATTTTAGTTAATGCTAATGAAAACACATTGTTTTTTATCATTTGTATTGGAAACAACATTGTCATATGTCTTTTCTTAGATCTAAATAATACGAAACCTCGCTCTATGATTTGAAGTTAAAACCCTCATATATGGTAAAATAGTGACTTTTTTCACGTTTTTCATGTAGTGTGATTTTACGTAAATATATACGTTTTTACCAATATTTCGATACTATTTCATGTAGTATCACGATATGTGATTTGGCCTTCAAATCTCAGAATTTCGCATAATATTGCATTTTAAGCAAGTTTTCTTGCATTTTGTTTCGTACGAAAAATCGTCGAATTTAGCAATATTTTGACGTTTATCATCTCCTTTTCCTTTATGTGATTTAAACAAAATATCATCGAATTAGGCAATATTTTGCCGTTTTTCCACGTTTTTGTGAATTTTCAGTTTATGGGTTTAATTCATTATATATACGATAAAAATGATGCAAACACATAATTGATTAGATAATAACCTTAAATACTTCATTTTCAATCATCTATTTGTTTCTCGTTAAAATACTGTGTAAGATATTGAAAAGGGGAGAAGTTCGGTTTTTATTGCATATATCGACGTTTCAGCCGGATTAGAGCGGTTTTACGTGTACATCTTCCATCGGTAATATAAACGGAAAATCAAGAACATTTTAGTTAATCCTAATGAAAACACATTGTTTTTTATCATTTGTATTGAAAACAACATTGTCATATGTCTTTTCTTGGATCTAAATAATACGAAACCTCGCTCTATGATTTGAAGTTAAAATCCTCATATATGGTAAAATAGTGACTTTTTCACGTTTTTCATGTAGTGTGATTTTACGTAAATATATACGTTTTTACCAATATTTCGATACTATTTCATGTAGTATCACGATATGTGATTTGGCCTTCAAATCTCAGAATTTCGCATAATATTGCATTTTAAGCAAGTTTTCTTGCATTTTGTTTCGTACGAAAAATCGTCGAATTTAGCAATATTTTGACGTTTATCATCCACTTTTCCTCTATGTGATTTAAACAAAATATCATCGAATTAGGCAATATTTTGCCGTTTTTCCACGTTTTTGTGAATTTTCAGTTTATGGGTTTAATTCATTATATATACGATAAAAATGATGCAAACACATAATTGATTAGATAATAACCTTAAATACTTCATTTTCAATCATCTATTTGTTTCTCGTTAAAATACTGTGTAAGATATTGAAAAGGGGAGAAGTTCGGTTTTTATTGCATATATCGACGTTTCAGCCGGATTAGAGCGGTTTTACGTGTACATCTTCCATCGGTAATATAAACGGAAAATCAAGAACATTTTAGTTAATGCTAATGAAAACACATTGTTTTTTATCATTTGTATTGGAAACAACATTGTCATATGTCTTTTCTTAGATCTAAATAATACGAAACCTCGCTCTATGATTTGAAGTTAAAACCCTCATATATGGTAAAATAGTGACTTTTTCACGTTTTTCATGTAGTGTGATTTTACGTAAATATATACGTTTTTACCAATATTTCGATACTATTTCATGTAGTATCACGATATGTGATTTGGCCTTCAAATCTCAGAATTTCGCATAATATTGCATTTTAAGCAAGTTTTCTTGCATTTTGTTTCGTACGAAAAATCGTCGAATTTAGCAATATTTTGACGTTTATCATCTCCTTTTCCTCTATGTGATTTAAACAAAATATCATCGAATTAGGCAATATTTTGCCGTTTTTCCACGTTTTTGTGAATTTTCAGTTTATGGGTATTAATTCATTATATATACGATAAAAATGATGCAAACACATAATTGATTAGATAATAACCTTAAATACTTCATTTTCAATCATCTATTTGTTTCTCGTTAAAATACTGTGTAAGATATTGAAAAGGGGAGAAGTTCGGTTTTTATTGCATATATCGACGTTTCAGCCGGATTAGAGCGGTTTTACGTGTACATCTTCCATCGGTAATATAAACGGAAAATCAAGAACATTTTAGTTAATGCTAATGAAAACACATTGTTTTTTATCATTTGTATTGGAAACAACATTGTCATATGTCTTTTCTTAGATCTAAATAATACGAAACCTCGCTCTATGATTTGAAGTTAAAACCCTCATATATGGTAAAATAGTGACTTTTTCACGTTTTTCATGTAGTGTGATTTTACGTAAATATATACGTTTTTACCAATATTTCGATACTATTTCATGTAGTATCACGATATGTGATTTGGCCTTCAAATCTCAGAATTTCGCATAATATTGCATTTTAAGCAAGTTTTCTTGCATTTTGTTTCGTACGAAAAATCGTCGAATTTAGCAATATTTTGACGTTTATCATCCACTTTTCCTCTATGTGATTTAAACAAAATATCATCGAATTAGGCAATATTTTGCCGTTTTTCCACGTTTTTGTGAATTTTCAGTTTATGGGTTTAATTCATTATATATACGATAAAAATGATGCAAACACATAATTGATTAGATAATAACCTTAAATACTTCATTTTCAATCATCTATTTGTTTCTCGTTAAAATACTGTGTAAGATATTGAAAAGGGGAGAAGTTCGGTTTTTATTGCATATATCGACGTTTCAGCCGGATTAGAGCGGTTTTACGTGTACATCTTCCATCGGTAATATAAACGGAAAATCAAGAACATTTTAGTTAATGCTAATGAAAACACATTGTTTTTTATCATTTGTATTGGAAACAACATTGTCATATGTCTTTTCTTGGATCTAAATAATACGAAACCTCGCTCTATGATTTGAAGTTAAAATCCTCATATATGGTAAAATAGTGACTTTTTCACGTTTTTCATGTAGTGTGATTTTACGTAAATATATACGTTTTTACCAATATTTCGATACTATTTCATGTAGTATCACGATATGTGATTTGGCCTTCAAATCTCAGAATTTCGCATAATATTGCATTTTAAGCAAGTTTTCTTGCATTTTGTTTCGTACGAAAAATCGTCGAATTTAGCAATATTTTGACGTTTATCATCCACTTTTCCTCTATGTGATTTAAACAAAATATCATCGAATTAGGCAATATTTTGCCGTTTTTCCACGTTTTTGTGAATTTTCAGTTTATGGGTTTAATTCATTATATATACGATAAAAATGATGCAAACACATAATTGATTAGATAATAACCTTAAATACTTCATTTTCAATCATCTATTTGTTTCTCGTTAAAATACTGTGTAAGATATTGAAAAGGGGAGAAGTTCGGTTTTTATTGCATATATCGACGTTTCAGCCGGATTAGAGCGGTTTTACGTGTACATCTTCCATCGGTAATATAAACGGAAAATCAAGAACATTTTAGTTAATGCTAATGAAAACACATTGTTTTTTATCATTTGTATTGAAAACAACATTGTCATATGTCTTTTCTTGGATCTAAATAATACGAAACCTCGCTCTATGATTTGAAGTTAAAATCCTCATATATGGTAAAATAGTGACTTTTTCACGTTTTTCATGTAGTGTGATTTTACGTAAATATATACGTTTTTACCAATATTTCGATACTATTTCATGTAGTATCACGATATGTGATTTGGCCTTCAAATCTCAGAATTTCGCATAATATTGCATTTTAAGCAAGTTTTCTTGCATTTTGTTTCGTACGAAAAATCATCGAATTTAGCAATATTTTGACGTTTATCATCCACTTTTCCTCTATGTGATTTAAACAAAATATCATCGAATTAGGCAATATTTTGCCGTTTTTCCACGTTTTTGTGAATTTTCAGTTTATGGGTTTAATTCATTATATATACGATAAAAATGATGCAAACACATAATTGATTAGATAATAACCTTAAATACTTCATTTTCAATCATCTATTTGTTTCTCGTTAAAATACTGTGTAAGATATTGAAAAGGGGAGAAGTTCGGTTTTTATTGCATATATCGACGTTTCAGCCGGATTAGAGCGGTTTTACGTGTACATCTTCCATCGGTAATATAAACGGAAAATCAAGAACATTTTAGTTAATGCTAATGAAAACACATTGTTTTTTATCATTTGTATTGGAAACAACATTGTCATATGTCTTTTCTTAGATCTAAATAATACGAAACCTCGCTCTATGATTTGAAGTTAAAACCCTCATATATGGTAAAATAGTGACTTTTTCACGTTTTTCATGTAGTGTGATTTTACGTAAATATATACGTTTTTACCAATATTTCGATACTATTTCATGTAGTATCACGATATGTGATTTGGCCTTCAAATCTCAGAATTTCGCATAATATTGCATTTTAAGCAAGTTTTCTTGCATTTTGTTTCGTACGAAAAATCGTCTAATTTAGCTATATTTTGACGTTTATCATCCACTTTTCCTCTATGTGATTTAAACAAAATATCATCGAATTAGGCAATATTTTGCCGTTTTTCCACGTTTTGGTGAATTTTCCGTTTATGGGTTTAATTCATTATATATACGATAAATATGATGCAAACACATAATTGATTAGATAATAACCTTAAATACTTCATTTTCAATCATCTATTTGTTTCTCGTTAAAATACTGTGTAAGATATTGAAAAGGGGAGAAGTACGGTTTTTATTGCATATATCGACGTTTCAGCCGGATTAGAGCGGTTTTACGTGTACATCTTCCATCGGTAATATAAACCGAAAATCAAGAACATTTTAGTTAATGCTAATGAAAACACATTGTTTTTTATCATTTGTATTAAAAACAACATTGTCATATGTCTTTTCTTGGATCTAAATAATACGAAACCTCGCTCTATGATTTTAAGTTAAAATCCTCATATATGGTAAAATAGTGACTTTTTTCACGTTTTTCATGTAGTGTGATTTTACGTAAATATATACGTTTTTAACAATATTTCGATACTATTTCATGTAGTATCACGATATGTGATTTGGCCTTCAAATCTCAGAATGTCGCATAATATTGCATTTTAAGCAAGTTTTCTTGCATTTTGTTTCGTACGAAAAATCATCGAATTTAGCAATATTTGACGTTTATCATCCACTTTTCCTCTATGTGATTTAAACAATATATCATCGAATTAGGCAATATTTTGCCGTTTTTCCACGTTTTTGTGAATTTTCAGTTTATGGGTTTAATTCATTTTATATAAGATAAAAATGATGCAAACACATAATTGATTAGATATTAACCTTAAATACTTCATTTTCAATCATCTATTTGTTTCTCGTTAAAATACTGTGTAAGATATTGAAAAGGGGAGAAGTTCGGTTTTTATTGCATATATCGACGTTTCAGCCGGATTAGAGCGGTTTTACGTGTACATCTTCCATCGGTAATATAAACGGAAAACCAAGAACATTTTAGTTAATGCTAATGAAAACACATTGTTTTTTAATATTTGTATTGGAAACAACATTGTCATATGTCTTTCTTAGATCTAAATAATACGAAACCTCGCTCTATGATTTGAAGTTAAAATCCTCATATATGGTAAAATAGTGACTTTTTCACGTTTTTCATGTAGTGTGATTTTACGTAAATATATACGTTTTTAACAATATTTCGTTACTATTTCATGTAGTATCACGATAAGTGATTTGGCCTTCAAATCTCAGAATTTCGCATAATATTGCATTTTAAGCAAGTTTTCTCGCATTTTGTTTCGTACGAAAAATCATCGAATTTAGCAATATTTTGACGTTTATCATCCACTTTTCCTTTATGTGATTTAAACAAAATATCATCGAATTAGGCAATATTTTGCCGTTTTTCCACGTTTTTGTGAATTTTCAGTTTATGGGTTTAATTCATTATACATACGATAAAAATGATGCAAACACATAATTGATTAGATAATAACCTTAAATACTTCATTTTCAATCAACTATTTGTTTCTCGTTAAAATACTGTGTAAGATATTGAAAAGGGGAGAAGTTCCGTTTTTATTGCATATATCGACGTTTCAGCCGGATTAGAGCGGTTTTACGTGTACATCTTCCGTCGGTAATATAAACGGAAAATCAAGAACATTTTAGTTAATGCTAATGAAAACACATTTTTTTTTATCATTTGTATTGGAAACAACATTGTCATATGTCTTTTCTTGGATCTAAATAATACGAAACCTCGCTCTATGATTTGAAGTTAAAATCCTCATATATGGTAAAATAGTGACTTTTTTCACGTTTTTCATATAGTGTGATTTTACGTAAATATATACGTTTTTACCAATATTTCGATACTATTTCATGTAGTATCACGATATGTGATTTGGCCTTCAAATCTCAAAATTTCGCATAATATTGCATTTAAGCAAGTTTTCTTGCATTTTGTTTCGTACGAAAAATCATCGAATTTAGCAATATTTGACGTTTATCATCCACTTTTCCTCTATGTGATTTAAACAATATATCATCGAATTAGGCAATATTTTGCCGTTTTTCCACGTTTTTGTGAATTTTCAGTTTATGGGTTTAATTCATTATATATACGATAAAAATGATGCAAACACATAATTGATTAGATAATAACCTTAAATACTTCATTTTCAATCATCTATTTGTTTCTCGTTAAAATACTGTGTAAGATATTGAAAAGGGGAGAAGTTCGGTTTTTATTGCATATATCGACGTTTCAGCCGGATTAGAGCGGTTTTACGTGTACATCTTCCATCGGTAATATAAACGGAAAATCAAGAACATTTTAGTTAATGCTAATGAAAACACATTTTTTTTTATCATTTGTATTGGAAACAACATTGTCATATGTCTTTTCTTGGATCTAAATAATACGAAACCTCGCTCTATGATTTGAAGTTAAAATCCTCATATATGGTAAAATAGTGACTTTTTCACGTTTTTCATGTAGTGTGATTTTACGTAAATATATACGTTTTTACCAATATTTCGATACTATTTCATGTAGTATCACGATATGTGATTTGGCCTTCAAATCTCAGAATTTCGCATAATATTGCATTTTAAGCAAGTTTTCTTGCATTTTGTTTCGTACGAAAAATCGTCGAATTTAGCAATATTTTGACGTTTATCATCCACTTTTCCTCTATGTGATTTAAACAAAATATCATCGAATTAGGCAATATTTTGCCGTTTTTCCACGTTTTTGTGAATTTTCAGTTTATGGGTTTAATTCATTATATATACGATAAAAATGATGCAAACACATAATTGATTAGATAATAACCTTAAATACTTCATTTTCAATCATCTATTTGTTTCTCGTTAAAATACTGTGTAAGATATTGAAAAGGGGAGAAGTTCGGTTTTTATTGCATATATCGACGTTTCAGCCGGATTAGAGCGGTTTTACGTGTACATCTTCCATCGGTAATATAAACGGAAAATCAAGAACATTTTAGTTAATGCTAATGAAAACACATTGTTTTTTATCATTTGTATTGGAAACAACATTGTCATATGTCTTTTCTTGGATCTAAATAATACGAAACCTCGCTCTATGATTTGAAGTTAAAATCCTCATATATGGTAAAATAGTGACTTTTTCACGTTTTTCATGTAGTGTGATTTTACGTAAATATATACGTTTTTACCAATATTTCGATACTATTTCATGTAGTATCACGATATGTGATTTGGCCTTCAAATCTCAGAATTTCGCATAATATTGCATTTTAAGCAAGTTTTCTTGCATTTTGTTTCGTACGAAAAATCGTCGAATTTAGCAATATTTTGACGTTTATCATCCACTTTTCCTCTATGTGATTTAAACAAAATATCATCGAATTAGGCAATATTTTGCCGTTTTTCCACGTTTTTGTGAATTTTCAGTTTATGGGTTTAATTCATTATATATACGATAAAAATGATGCAAACACATAATTGATTAGATAATAACCTTAAATACTTCATTTTCAATCATCTATTTGTTTCTCGTTAAAATACTGTGTAAGATATTGAAAAGGGGAGAAGTTCGGTTTTTATTGCATATATCGACGTTTCAGCCGGATTAGAGCGGTTTTACGTGTACATCTTCCATCGGTAATATAAACGGAAAATCAAGAACATTTTAGTTAATGCTAATGAAAACACATTGTTTTTTATCATTTGTATTGGAAACAACATTGTCATATGTCTTTTCTTGGATCTAAATAATACGAAACCTCGCTCTATGATTTGAAGTTAAAACCCTCATATATGGTAAAATAGTGACTTTTTCACGTTTTTCATGTAGTGTGATTTTACGTAAATATATACGTTTTTACCAATATTTCGATACTATTTCATGTAGTATCACGATATGTGATTTGGCCTTCAAATCTCAGAATTTCGCATAATATTGCATTTTAAGCAAGTTTTCTTGCATTTTGTTTCGTACGAAAAATCGTCGAATTTAGCAATATTTTGACGTTTATCATCCCTTTTCCTCTATGTGATTTAAACAAAATATCATCGAATTAGGCAATATTTTGCCGTTTTTCCACGTTTTTGTGAATTTTCAGTTTATGGGTTTAATTCATTATATATACGATAAAAATGATGCAAACACATAATTGATTAGATAATAACCTTAAATACTTCATTTTCAATCATCTATTTGTTTCTCGTTAAAATACTGTGTAAGATATTGAAAAGGGGAGAAGTTCGGTTTTTATTGCATATATCGACGTTTCAGCCGGATTAGAGCGGTTTTACGTGTACATCTTCCATCGGTAATATAAACGGAAAATCAAGAACATTTTAGTTAATGCTAATGAAAACACATTGTTTTTTATCATTTGTATTGGAAACAACATTGTCATATGTCTTTTCTTGGATCTAAATAATACGAAACCTCGCTCTATGATTTGAAGTTAAAATCCTCATATATGGTAAAATAGTGACTTTTTCACGTTTTTCATGTAGTGTGATTTTACGTAAATATATACGTTTTTACCAATATTTCGATACTATTTCATGTAGTATCACGATATGTGATTTCTCACTCTGTTGAGCCTCTGCAGCACTCTGTTGAGCCTCAGCATCACTCTCTTAAGCCTCTACATCACTCTCGTAAGCCTCTGCATCACTCTCTTGAGCCTCTGCATATATCTCTTGAGTCTCTGCATCACTCTCTTGAGCCTCTGCATCCCTCTCTTGAGCCTCTGCAACACTCTCTTCAGACTCTGCATCACTCTCTTAAGCCTCTGCATCCCTCTCTAGAGCCTCTGAATCCCTTCTCTTGAGCCTCTGCATCATTCTCCTCAGCCTCTGCATCCCTCTCTTAAGCCTCTGCATCCCTCTCTTGAGCCTCTGCAACACTCTCTTCAGACTCTGCATCACTCTCTTAAGCCTCTGCATCCCTCTCTAGAGCCTCTGAATCCCTCTCTTGAGCCTCTGCATCATTCTCCTCAGCCTCTGCATCCCGCTCTTAAGCCTCTGCATCACTCTCTTAAGCCTCTGCATCCCTCTCTGGAGCCTCTGCATCACTCTCGTGAGCCTCTGCATCCCTCTCTGGAGCCTCAGCATCCCTCTCTTGAGCCTCTGCATCATTCTCTTGAGCCTCTGCATCCCTCTCTTAAGCCTCTGCATCACTCTCTTGAGCCTCTGCATCCCTCTCTTAAGCCTCTGCATCACTCTCTTGAGCCTCTGCATTACTCTCTTGAACTCCTGCATCCCTCTCATGAGCCTCTGCATCCCTCTATTGAGCCTTTGCATCACTCTCTTAAGCCTTTGCATCCCTCTTGAGCCTCAGCATCACTCTCAAGAGTCTCTGCATCCCTCTCTTAAGCCTCTGCATCATTCTCTTGAGCCTCTGCATTACTCTCTTGAGCCTCTGCATCTCTCTCTTAAGCCTCTGCATCTCTCTCTTCAGCCTCTGTATCACTCTCTTGAGCCTCTGCATCCCTCTCTTAAGCCTCTGCATCACTCTCCTGAGCCTCTGCATCCCTCTCTTAAGCCTCTGCATCCCTCTCTCAAGACTCTGCATCACTCTCTTCAGCCTCTGCATCACTCTGTTAAGCCTCTGCTTCCTTCTCTTGATCCTCTGCATCACTCTCTTGAGCCTTTGATCCCTCTCTTGATCCTCTGCATCTCTTTTGAGCCTCTGCATCACTCTTTTGAGCCTCTGCATCATTCTCTTGAGCCTCTGCATCCCTCTCTTAAGCCTCTACATCATTCTCTTGAGCCTGCATCACTCTCTTGAGCCTCTGCATCACTCTCTTGAGCCTCTGCATCACTCTCTTGAGCCTCTGCATCACTCTCTTGAGCCATTTGCAGCACTCTCTTGAGCCTCTGCATCATTCTCTTGAGCCTCTGCATCCTTCTCTTAAGCCTCTGCATCACTCTCTTGAGCCTCTTCATCCCTCCATTAAGCGTCTGCATCACTCTCTTGAGCCTCTGCATCACTCTCTTGAGCCTCTGCATCACTCTCATAAGCCTCTGCAACACTCTCTTCAGCCTCTGCATCACTCTCTTAAGCCTCTGCATCACTCTCTTCGGCCTCTGCATCACTCTCTTAAGCCTCTGCATCCCTCTCTTGATCCTCTGCATCCCTCTCTTGAGCCTCTGCATCACTCTCTTGAGCCTCTGCATCACTCTCTTGAGCCTCTGCATCACTCTCTTGAGCCTCTGCATCACTCTCTTGAGCCTCTGCATCACTCTCTTAAGCCTCTGCATCTCTCTCTTCAGCCTCTGCATCACTCTCTTGAGCCTCTGCATCCCTCTCTTAAGCCTCTGCATCACTCTCCTGAGCCTCTGCATCCCTCTCTTAAGCCTCTGCATCACTCTCTCAAGCCTCTGCATCACTCTCTTCAGCCTCTGCATCACTCTGTTAAGCCTCTGCTTCACTCTCTTGATCCTCTGCATCACTCTCTTGAGCCTCTGCATGCCTCTCTTGAGCCTCTGCATCACTCATCACTTCGAGCCTCTGCATCACTCTCTTGAGCCTCTTCTCTCTTGAGCCTCTGCATCACTCTCTTGAGCCTCTGCATCCCTCTCTTAAGCCTCTGCATCCTCTCTCTTGAGCCTCTGCATCACTCTCTTGAGCCTCTGCATCACTCTCTTAGCCTCTGCAACCTCTGCCTCTTCTCTCTTGAGCCTCTGCATCACTCTCTTGAGCCTCTGCATCCCTCTCTTGAGCCTCTGCATTACTCTCTTGAGCCTCTGCATCACTCTCTTGAGCCTCTGCATCCCTCTCTTAAGCCTCTGCATCTCTCTCTTCAGCCTCTGCATCACTCTATTGAGCCTCTGCATCCCTCTCTTAAGCCTCTGCATCACTCTCCTGAGCCTCTGCATCCCTCTCTTAAGCCTCTGCATCACTCTCTCAAGACTCTGCATCACTCTCTTCAGCCTCTGCATCACTCTGTTAAGCCTCTGCTTCCTTCTCTTGATCCTCTGCATCACTCTCTTGAGCCTTTGTATCCCTCTCTTGATCCTCTGCATCACTCTTTTGAGCCTCTGCATCACTCTTTTGAGCCGCTGCATCACTCTCTTGAGCCTCTGCATCCCTCTCTTAAGCCTCTGCATTTCTCTCTTGAGCATCTGCATCTCTTGAGCTCTCTTGAGCCTCTGCAGCACTCTCTTGAGCCTCTGCATCTCTTTGAGCCTCTGCATCACTCTCTTGAGCCTCTGCATCACTCTCTTGAGCCTCTGCATCACTCTCTTGAGCCTCTGCATCCCTCTCTTAAGCCTCTGCATCACTCTCTTGAGCCTCTGCATCTCTCTCTTAATCCTCTGCATCACTCTCTTGAGCCTCTGCATCACTCTCTTGAGCCTCTGCATCACTCTCTTAAGCCTCTGCATCACTCTCTTGAGCCTCTGCATCCTCTCTTAAGCCTCTGCATCACTCTCTCAAGCCTCTGCATCACTCTCTTGAGCCTCTGCATCACTCTCTTGAGCCTCTGCATCACTCTCTTGAGCCTCTGCATCACTCTCTTGAGCCTCTGCATCCCTCTCTTGAGCCTCTGCATCACTCTCTTGAGCCTCTGCATCACTCTCTTGAGCCTCTGCATCACTCTCTTGAGCCTCTGCATCACTCTCTTGAGCCTCTGCATCCCTCTCTTGAGCCTCTGCATCACTCTCTTGAGCCTCTGCATCACTCTCTTGAGCCTCTGCATCCTCTCTTGAGCCTCTGCAGCCTCTGAGCTCTGCATCACTCTCTTGAGCCTCTGCAGCCTTTGCATCACTCTCCTGAGCCTCTGCATCACTCTCTTGAGCCTCTGCATCCCTCGATTGAGCCTCTGCATTACTCTCTTGAGCCTCTGCATCTCTCTCTTAAGCCTCTGCATCTCTCTCTTCAGCCTCTGCATCACTCTCTTGAGCCTCTGCATCCCTCTCTTAAGCCTCTGCATCACTCTCCTGAGCCTCTGCATCCCTCTCTTAAGCCTCTGCATCACTCTCTTGAGCCTCTGCATCACTCTCTTCAGCCTCTGCATTACTCTCTCAAGCCTCTGCATCACTCTCTTGATCCTCTGCATCACTCTCTTGAGCCTCTGCATCCCTCTCTTGATCCTCTGCATCACTCTCTTGAGCCTCTGCATCACTCTTTTGAGCCTCTGCATCATTCTCTTGAGCCTCTGCATCCCTCTCTTAAGCCTCTGCATCATTCTCTTGAGCCTCTGCATCACTCTCTTGAGCCTCTGCATCACTCTCTTAAGCCTCTGCATTTCTCTCTTGAGCTCTCTGCATCTTGAGCATCTGAGCATCTGAGCAGCATCTTCTGCAGCACTCTCCTGAGCCTCTGCATCACGCTCTTGAGCCTCTGCATCCCTCGATTAAGCCTCTGCATTACTCTCTTGAGCCTCTGCATCCCTCTCTTAAGCCTCTGCATCTCTCTCTTCAGCCTCTGCATCACTCTCTTGAGCCTCTGCATCCCTCTCTTAAGCCTCTGCATCACTCTCTTGAGCCTCTGCATCCCTCTCTTAAGCCTCTGCATCCCTCTCTTGAGCCTCTGCATCACTCTCTTGAGCCTCTGCATCACTCTCTTGAGCCTCTGCATCACTCTCTTGAGCCTCTGCATCACTCTCTTGAGCCTCTGCATCCCTCTCTTGAGCCTCTGCATCACTCTCTTGAGCCTCTGCATCACTCTCTTGAGCCTCTGCATCACTCTCTTGAGCCTCTGCATCCCTCTCTTAAGCCTCTACATCATTCTCTTGAGCCTTTGCATCACTCTCTTGAGCCTCTGCATCACTCTCTTAAGCCTCTGCCTTTCTCTCTGAGCATCTGCATCTTGAGCATCTGAGCCTCTGAGCAGCATCTTTTGCAGCACTCTCTTGAGCCTCTGCATCACTCTCTTGAGCCTCTGCATCCCTCTCTTAAGCCTCTGCATCACTCTCTTGAGCCTCTGCATCCCTCTCTTGAGCCTCTGCATCCCTCTCTTGAACCTATACGAACCTGCATCACTCTCTTAAGCCTCTGCATCACTCTCTTGAGCCTCTGCATCACTCTCTTAAGCCTCTGCATCACTCTCTTGAGCCTCTGCATCACTCTCTTGAGCCTCTGCATCGCTCTCATGAGCCTCTGCATCACTCTCTTGAGCCTCTGCATCACTCTCTTGAGCCTCTGCATCACTCTCTTGAGCCTCTGCATCACTCTCTTGAGCCTCTGCATCCCTCTCTTAAGCCTCTGCATCACTCTCTTGAGCCTCTGCATCCCTCTCTTAAGCCTCTGCATCATTCTCTTCAGCCTCTGCATCCCTCCCTTGAACTCCTGCATCCCTCTCATTATCCTCTGCATCCCTCTATAGAGCCTTTGCATCACTCTCTTAAGCCTCTGCATCCCTCTCTTGAGCCTCTGCATCACTCTCAAGATTCTCTGCATCCCTCTTTTGAGCCTCTGCATCTCTCTCTGGAGCCCCTGCATCCCTCTCTTCGGCCTCTGCATCCCTCTCTTAAGCCTCTGCATCACTCTCTTCAGCCTCTGCATCACTCTCTTAAGCCTCTGCATCACTCTCTTCAGCTTCTGCATCACTCTCTTAAGCCTCTGCATCACTCTCTTGAGCCGCTGCATAACTCTATTGAGTCTCAGCATCACTCTCTTGAGCCTCTGCATCCCTCTCTTGAGATTCTGCAACACTCTCTTCAGACTCTGCATCACTCTCTTAAGCCTCTGCATCCCTCTCTAGAGCCTCTGAATCCCTCTCTTGAGCCTCTGCATCACTCTCTCGAGCCTCTGCATCACTCTCTTCATCCTTTGCATCCCTCTCATAAGCATCTGCATCACTCTCTTCAGCCTCTGCATCCCTCTCTTGAGCCTCTGCATCATTCTCCTAAGCATCTGCTTCACTCTCTTAAGCCTCTTCATCACTCTCTTTAGCCTCTGCATCCCTCACTTAAGCCTCTGCATCACTCTCTTAAGCCTCTTCATCACTCTCTTTAGCCTCTGCATCACTCTCATGATCCTCTGCATCACTCTCTTGAGCCTCTGCATCACTCTCTTGAGCCTCTGCATCACTCTCCTAAGCCTCTGCTTCACTCTCTTGAGCCTCTGCATCCCTCACTTAAGCCTCTGCATCACTCTCGTAAGCCTCTGCATCACTCTCTTGAGCCTCTGCATAACTCTCTTGAGAGTCTGCATCACTCTCTTGAGCCTTTGCATCCCTCTCGTGAGCCTCTGCAACACTCTCTTCAGACTCTGCATCACTCTCTTAAGCCTCTGCATCCCTCTCTAGAGCCTCTGAATCCCTCTCTTGAGCCACTGCATCAATCTCCTCAGCCTCTGCATCCCTCTCCTATGCCTCTGCATCACTCTCTTGAGCCTCTGCATCACTCTCTTCAGCCTCTGCATCACTCTCTTGAGCCTCTGCATCCCTCTCTGGAGCCTCAGCATCCCTCTCCTGAGCCTCTGCATCACCCACTTAAGCCTCTGCATCCCTTTCTTGAGCGTCTGCATCACTCTCTTGAACTCCTAAATCCCTCTCATAAGCCTTTGCATCCCTCTCCCGAGCCTTTGCATCACTCTCTTAAGCATCTGCATCCCTCTCTTGAGCCTCTGCATCCCTCTCTTGAGCCTCTGCATCCCTCTCTTAAGCCTCTGCATCATTCTCTTCAGCCTCTGCATCCCTCCCTTGAACTCCTGCATCCCTCTCATTAGCCTCTGCATCCCTCTATAGAGCCTTTGCATCACTCTCTTAAGCCTCTGCATCCCTCTCTTGAGCCTCTGCATCACTCTCAAGAGTCTCTGCATCTCTCTTTTGAGCCTCTGCATCTCTCTCTGGAGCCCCTGCATCCCTCTCTTGAGCCTCTGCATCCCTCTTTTGAGCCTCTGAATCCCTCTCTTAAGCCTCTGCATCACTCTCTTCAGCGTTTGCATCACTCTCTTCAGCCTCTGCATCCCCTCTATTAAGCCTCTGCATCACTCACATAAGCCTCTGCATCACTCTCTTGAGCCGCTGCATAACTCTCTTGAGTCTCAGCATCACTCTCTTGAGCCTCTGCATCCCTCTCTTGAGCTTCTGCAACACTCTCTTCAGACTCTGCATCACTCTCTTAAGCCTCTGCATCCCTCTCTAGAGCCTCTGAATCCCTCTCTTGAGCCTCTGCATCACTCTCTCGAGCCTCTGCATCACTCTCTTCATCCTTTGCATCCCTCTCATAAGCATCTGCATCACTCTCTTCAGCCTCTGCATCCCTCTCTTGAGCCTCTGCATCATTCTCCTAAGCATCTGCTTCACTCTCTTGAGCCTCTGCATCACTCTCTTGAACCTCTGCATCCCTCACTTAAGCCTCTGCATCACTCTCTTAAGCCTCTTCATCACTCTCTTTAGCCTCTGCATCACTCTCATGATCCTCTGCATCACTCTCTTGAGCCTCTGCATCACTCTCTTGAGCCTCTGCATCATTCTCCTAAGCATCTGCTTCACTCTCTTGAGCCTCTGCATCACTCTCTTGAACCTCTGCATCCCTCACTTAAGCCTCTGCATCACTCTCGTAAGCCTCTGCATCACTCTCTTGAGCCTCTGCATAACTCTCTTGAGTCTCTGCATCACTCTCTTGAGCCTTTGCATCCCTCTCGTGAGCCTCTGCAACACTCTCTTCAGACTCTGCATCACTCTCTTAAGCCTCTGCATCCCTCTCTAGAGCCTCTGAATCCCTCTCTTGAGCCACTGCATCAATCTCCTCAGCCTCTGCATCCCTCTCCTATGCCTCTGCATCACTCTCTTGAGCCTCTGCATCACTCTCTTCAGCCTCTGCATCACTCTCTTGAGCCTCTGCATCCCTCTCTGGAGCCTCAGCATCCCTCTCCTGAGCCTCTGCATCACCCTCTTAAGCCTCTGCATCCCTTTCTTGAGCGTCTGCATCACTCTCTTGAACTCCTAAATCCCTCTCATAAGCCTTTGCATCCCTCTCCCGAGCCTTTGCATCACTCTCTTAAGCATCTGCATCCCTCTCTTGAGCCTCTGCATCCCTCTCTTGAGCCTCTGCATCCCTCTCTTAAGCCTCTGCATCACTCTCTTAAGCCTCTGCATCACTCTCGTAAGCATCTGAATCACTCTCTTGAGCCTCTGCATCCCTCTCTTAAACTCCTGCATCCCTCTCATGAGCCTCTGCATCCCTCTCTTGACTCTTTGCGTCACTCTCTCAAGCCTCTGCATCCCTCACTTGAGCCTCTGCATCCCTCTCTTGAGCCTCTGCATCCCTCTCTCAAGCCTCTACATCACTCTCTTAATCCTCTGCATCACGCTCTTAAGCCTCGGAATCCCTCTCTTGAGCCTCTGCATCACTCTCTTGAGCCCCTGCATCCCTATCTTCAGCCTCTGCATCACTCTCTTGAGCCTATGCATCACCGTCTTAAGCCTCTGCATTACTCTCTTGAGCTTCTGCATCCCTCTCCTTAGCCTCTACCTCACTCTCTTAAGCCTCTGCATCCCCTGTCTTGAGTCTCTGTATCACTCTCTTGAGTCTCTTCATACCTCTCTTAAGCCTCTGCATCATTCTCTTCAGCCTCTGTTCACACTCTTGAGCCTCTGCATCACTCTCCTGAGCCTCTGCATCACTCTCTTCAGCCTCTGCATCCCTCTCTTAAGCCTCTATATCATTCTCTTCAGCCTCTGCATCCCTCTCTTAAGCCTCTACATCATTCTCTTGTGCCTCTGCATCATTCTCTTGTGCCTCTGCATCACTCTCTTAAGCCTCTGCATAACTCTCTTGAGTCTCTGCATCACTCTCTTGAGCCTCAGCATCCCTCTCTTGAGCCTCTGCATCCCTCTCTTAAGCCTCTACATCTCTCTCGTGAGAATCTGCATCCCTCTCTCAAGCCTCTACATCACTCTCTTAAGCCGCTGCATCACTCTTGTAAGCCTCTGAATCACTCTCTTGAGCCTCTGCATCCCTTTCTTGAGCCTCTGCATCACTCTCTTCAGCCAATTCATCCCTCTCTTGATCCTCTGCAACACTCTCTTCAGCCTCTGTATCACTCTCTTAAGCCTCTGAATCCCTCTCTTGAGGCCTCTGCATAACTCTCTCGAGCCTCTGCATCACTCTCTTTATCCTCTTCATCTCTCTCGTAAGCCTCTGAATCACTCTCTTGAGCCTCTGCATCCCTCTCTTAAGCCTCTGCTTCTCCTCTTGATCCTCTGCATCACTCTCTTAAGCCTCTGCATCACTCACTAGAGCCTCTGCATCAATCTCTTAAGCCTCGGCTTCTCCTCTTGATCCTCTGCATCACTCTCTTGAGCCTCTGCATCACTCTCTTTATTGTCTGCATCACTCTCTTGATCCTCTGCATCACTCTCTTGAGCCTCTGCATCACTCTCTTGATCCTCTGCATCACTCTCTTGAGCCTCTGCATCACTCTCTTAAGCCTCTGCCTCCCTCTCTTGATCCTCTACATCACTCTCTTGAGCCTCTGTATCATTCTCTTGAGCCTCTGCATCCCTCTCTTAAGCCTTAACATCATTCTCCTGAGCCTCTGCATCACTCTCGTGTGCCTCTGCATCACTCTCTTAAGCCTCTGCCTCTCTCTCTTGAGCCTCAGCATCACTCTCTAGAGCCTCTGCATCCCTCTCTGGAGCTTCAGCATCCCTCTCTTGAACCTTTTCCAGCACTCTCTTGAGCCTCTGCATCCATCTATTATGCCTCTGCATCATTCTCTTGAGCCTCTGCATCCCACTCTTGAGCCTCTGCATCACTCTCTTAAGCCTCTGCAACACTCTCTTCAGCCTCTGCATCACTCTCTTAAGCCTCTGCATCACTCTCTTTGGCTTCTGCATCACGCTCTTAGGCCTCTGCTTCCATCTCTTGATCCTCTGCATCACTCTCTTGAGCCTCTGCATCACTCTCGTGATCCTCTGCATCACTCTCTTCAGCCTCTGCATCACTCTCTTGAGCCTCTTCATCACTCTCATAAGCCTCTGCATCTCTCTCTGGAGCCTCAGCATCCCTCTCTTGAACCTCTGCAGCACTCATTTGAGCCTCTGCATCATTCTCTTGAACCTCTGCATCCCTCTCTTAAGCCTCTGTATCACTCTGTGGAGCCTCTGCATCCTTCTCTTAAGCCTCTGCATCACTCACTTAAGCCTCTGCATCACTCTCTTGAGCCTCTGCATCACTCTCTTGAGCCTCTGCATCCCTCTCTTAAGCCTCTGCATCACTCTTTTAAGCCTCTGCATCACTCTCTTTAGCCTCTGCATCACTCTCTTGAGCCTCTGCATCACTCTCTTCAGCCTCTGCATCCCTCTCTTGAGCCTCTGCATCACTCTCTTGAGCCTATGCATCACTCTCTTGAGCCTCTGCATCACTCCCTTCAGCCTCTGCATCCCTCTCTTGAGCCTCTACATCATTCTCCGAAGCCTCTCCATCCCTCACTTGAGCCTCAGCATCCCTCTCATGAGCCTCTGCTTCCCTCTCGTGAGCCTTTGAATCACTCTCTTTAGCCTCTGCATCTCTCTCTTGGGCGTCTGCATCACTCCTTTGAGTCTCTGCATCCCTCTCTTAAGCCTCTGCATCCCCTGTCTTGAGCCTCTGTATCACTCTCTTGAGTCTCTTCATACCTCTCTTAAGCCTCTGCATCATTCTCTTCAGCCTCTGCATCACTCTCGTAAGCCTCTGCATCATTCTCTTCAGCCTCTGATCACACTCCTGAGACTCTGCATCACTCTCCTGAGCCTCTGCATCACTCTCTTCAGCCTCTGCATCCCTCTCTTAAGCCTCTACATCATTCTCTTCAGCCTCTGCATCCCTCTCTTAAGCCTCTACATCATTCTCTTGTGCCTCTGCATCACTCTCTTGAGCCTCTGCATAACTCTCTTGAGTCTCTGCATCACTCTCTTGAGCCTCTGAATCCCTCTCTTGAGCCTCTGCATCATTCTTTTCAGCCTCTGCATCCCTCTCTTAAGCCTCTGCATCACTCTCTTGAGCCTCTGCATCTCTCTCTTCAGCCTCTTCATCACTCACTATAGCCTCTGCATCTCTCTCTTCAGCCTCTGCATCACTCTCTTCAGCCTCTGCATCCCTTTCTGGAGCCTCAGCATCCCTCTCTTGAACCTCTGCAACACTCTTTTGAGCCTCTGCATCATTCTCTTGAACCTCTGCATCCCTCTCTTAAGCCTCTGTATCACTCTCTGGAACTTCTGCATCCCTCTCTTAAGCCTTTGCATCACTCACTTAAGCCTCTGCATCACTCTCTTGAGCCTATGCATCACTCTCTTGAGCCTCTGCATCCCTCTCTTAAGCCTCTGCATCACTCTCTTAAGCCTCTGCGTCACTCTCTTTAGCCTCTGCATCACTCTCTTCAGCCTCTGCATCCCTCTCTTGAGCCTCTGCATCACTCTCTTGAGCCTATTCATCACTCTCCTGATCCTCTGCATCACTCTCCACAGCCTCTGCATCCCTCTCTTGAGCCTCTCTTGATTTAAACAAAACATCCCTCTCTTGATTTCAATCCCTCTCTTGATTTAAACAAAATATCATCGAATTAGGCAATATTTTGCCGTTTTTCCACGTTTTTGTGAATTTTCAGTCTATGGGTATTAATTCATTATATATACGATAAAAATGATGCAAACACATAATTGATTAGATAATAATATATATCGACATTTCAGCCGGATTACAGCGGTTTTACGTGTACAACTCCAATCGGGAATCACATAAAGGAAAAGGAGATGATAAACGTCAAAATATTGCTAAATTCGACGATTTTTCGTACGAAACAAAATGCAAGAAAACTTGCTTAAAATGCAATATTATGCGAAATTCTGAGATTTGAAGGCCAAATCACATATCGTGATACTATATGAAATAGTATCGAAATATTGGTAAAAACGTATATATTTACGTAAAATCACACTACATGAAAAACGTGAAAAAAGTCACTATTTTACCATATATGAGGATTTTAACTTCAAATCATAGAGCGAGGTTTCGTATTATTTAGATCCAAGAAAAGACATATGACAATGATGTTTCCAATACAAATGATAAAAAACAATGTGTTTTCATTAGCATTAACTAAAATGTTCTTGATTTTCCGTTTATATTACCGATGGAAGATGTACACGTAAAACCGCTCTAATCCGGCTGAAACGTCGATATATGCAATGAAACCGAACTTCTCCCCTTTTCAATATCTTACACAGTATTTTAACGAGAAACAAATAGATGATTGAAAATGAAGTATTTAAGGTTATTATCTAATCAATTATGTGTTTGCATCATTTTTATCGTATATATAATGAATTAATACCCATAGACTGAAAATTCACAAAAACGTGGAAAAACTGCAAAATATTGCCTAATTCGATGATATTTTGTTTTAATCACATAGAGGGAAAGTGGATGATAAACGTCAAAATATTGCTAAATTAGACGATTTTTCGTACGAAACAAAATGCGAGAAAACTTGCTTAAAATGCAATATTATGCGACATTCTGAGATTTGAAAGCCAAATCACGTATCGTGATACTACATGAAATAGTATCGAAATATTGGTAAAAATGAATATATTTACGTAATATCAAACTACATGATTAACGTGAAAAAGTCACTATTATACAATATTTGAGGATTTTAACTTCAAATCATGGAGCGAGTTTCGTATTATTTAGATCCAAGAAAAGACATATGACAATGTTGTTTCGAATACAAATGATAAAAATCAATGTGTTTTCATTAGAATTAACTAAAATGTTCCTGATTTTCCGTTTATATTACCTATGGAAAATGTACACGAAAAACGCTCTATTCCGACTGAAACGTCGATATATGCAATAAAAACAGAACTTTTCCCTTTTTTTATATCTTCATCAGAATTTTAACGAGAAACAAATAGTTGATTGAAAATGAAGTATTTAAGGTTATTATCAAATCAATTATGTGCTTGCATCATTTTTATCCTATATATAATGAATTAAACCCATAAACTGAAAATTCACATAAACGTGGAAAAACGGCAAAATATTGCCTAATTCGATGATATTTTGTTTAAATCACATAGAGGAAAAGTGGATGATAAACGTCAAAATATTGCTAAATTCGATGATTTTTCGTACGAAACAAAATGCAAGAAAACTTGCTTAAAATGAAATATTATGCGACATTCTGAGATTTGAAGGCCAAATCACATATCGTGATACTACATGAAATTGTATCGAAATATTGGTAAAAATGAATATATTTACGTAATATCAAACTACATGATTAACGTGAAAAAGTCACTATTATACAATATTTGAGGATTTTGACTTCAAATCATAGAGCGAGGTTTCGTATTATTTAGATCTAAGAAAAGACATATGACAATGTTGTTTCCAATACAAATGATAAAAAACAATGTGTTTTCATTAGCATTAACTAAAAAGTTCTTGATTTTCGGTGTTTTTTACCGATGGAAGATGTACACGTAAAACCGTTCTAATCCGGCTGAAACGTCGATATATGCAATAAAAACCGAACTTCTCCCCTTTTCAATATCTTACACAGTATTTTAACGAGAAACAAATAGATGATTGAAAATGAAGTATTTAAGGTTATTGTCTAATCAATTATGTGTTTGCATAATTTTTATCGTATATATAATGAATTAATACCCATAGACTGAAAATTCAGAAAAACGTGGAAAAACGGCAAAATATTGCCTAATTCGATGATATTTAGTTTAAATCACATAAAAAAAAGGAGATGATAAACGTCAAAATATTGCTAAATTCGACGATTTTTCGTACAAAACAAAATGCAAGAAAACTTGCTTAAAATGCAATATTATGAGAAATTCTGAAATTTGAAGGCCAAATCACATATCGTGATACTACATGAAATAGTATCGAAATATTGGTAAAAACGTATATATTTACGTAAAATCACACTACATGAAAAACGTGAAAAAAGTCACTATTTTACCATATATGAGGGTTTTAACTTCAAATCATAGAGCGAGGTTTCGTATTATTTAGATCTAACAAAAGACATATGACAATGTTGTTTCCAATACAAATGATAAAAAACAATGTGTTTTCATTAGCATTAACTAAAATGTTCTTGATTTTCCGTTTATATTACCGATGGAAGATGTACACGTAAAACCGCTCTAATCCGGCTGAAACGTCGAGATATGCAATAAAAACCGAACTTCTCCCCTTTTCAATATCTAACACAGTATTTTAACGAGAAACAAACAGATGATTGAAAATGAAGTATTTAAGGTTACTATCTAATCAATTATGTGTTTGCATCACTGTTATCGTATATATAATGAATTAAACCCATAAACTGAAAATTCACAAAAACGTGGAAAAACGGCAAAATATTGCCAAATTCGATGATATTTTGTTTAAATCACATAGAGGAAAAGTGGATGATAAACATCAAAATATTGCTAAATTCTATGATTTTTCGTACGAAACAAAATGTAAGAAAATTTGCTTAAAATGCAATATTATGCGACATTCTGAGATTTGAAGGCCAAATCACATATCGTGATACTACATGAAATAGTATCGAAATATTGGTAAAAATGAATATATTTACGTAATATCAAACTACATGATTAACGTGAAAAAGTCACTATTTTACCATATATGAGGATTTTAACTTCAAATCATAGAGCGAGGTTTCGTATTATTTAGATCCAAGAAAAGACATATGACAATGTTGTTTCGAATACAAATGATAAAAAACAATGTGTTTTCATTAGAATTAACTAAAATGTTCTTGATTTTCCGTTTATATTACCGATGGAAGATGTACACGTAAAACCGCTCTAATCCGGCTGAAACGTCGATATATGCAATAAAAACCGAACTTCTCCCCTTTTCAATATCTTACACAGTATTTTAACGAGAAACAAATAGATGATTGAAAATGAAGTATTTAAGGTTATTATCTAATCAATTATGTGTTTGCATCATTTTTATCGTATATATAATGAATTAATACCCATAGACTGAAAATTCACAAAAACGTGGAAAAACGGCAAAATATTGCCTAATTCGATGATATTTTGTTTAAATCACATAGAAAAAAGGAGATGATAAACGTCAAAATATTGCTAAATTCGATGATTTTTCGTACAAAACAAAATGCAAGAAAACTTGCTTAAAATGCAATATTATGAGAAATTCTGAGATTTGAAGGCCAAATCACATATCGTGATACTACATGAAATAGTATCGAAATATTGGTAAAAACGTATATATTTACGTAAAATCACACTACATGAAAAACGTGAAAAAGTCACTATTTTACCATATATGAGGGTTTTAACTTCAAATCATAGAGCGAGGTTTCGTATTATTTAGATCTAAGAAAAGACATATGACAATGTTGTTTCCAATACAAATGATAAAAAACAATGTGTTTTCATTAGCATTAACTAAAATGTTCTTGATTTTCCGTTTATATTACCGATGGAAGATGTACACGTAAAACCGCTCTAATCCGGCTGAAACGTCGAGATATGCAATAAAAACCGAACTTCTCCCCTTTTCAATATCTAACACAGTATTTTAACGAGAAACAAACAGATGATTGAAAATGAAGTATTTAAGGTTACTATCTAATCAATTATGTGTTTGCATCATTGTTATCGTATATATAATGAATTAAACCCATAAACTGAAAATTCACAAAAACGTGGAAAAACGGCAAAATATTGCCAAATTCGATGATATTTTGTTTAAATCACATAGAGGAAAAGTGGATGATAAACATCAAAATATTGCTAAATTCTATGATTTTTCGTACGAAACAAAATGTAAGAAAATTTGCTTAAAATGCAATATTATGCGACATTCTGAGATTTGAAGGCCAAATCACATATCGTGATACTACATGAAATAGTATCGAAATATTGGTAAAAATGAATATATTTACGTAATATCAAACTACATGATTAACGTGAAAAAAGTCACTATTTTACCATATATGGGGATTTTAACTTCAAATCATAGAGCGAGGTTTCGTATTATTTAGATCCAAGAAAAGACATATGACAATGTTGTTTCGAATACAAATGATAAAAATCAATGTGTTTTCATTAGAATTAACTAAAATGTTCCTGATTTTCCGTTTATATTACCTATGGAAAATGTACACGAAAAACGCTCTATTCCGACTGAAACGTCGATATATGCAATAAAAACAGAACTTTTCCCTTTTTTTATATCTTCATCAGAATTTTAACGAGAAACAAATAGTTGATTGAAAATGAAGTATTTAAGGTTATTATCAAATCAATTATGTGCTTGCATCATTTTTATCCTATATATAATGAATTAAACCCATGAACTGAAAATTCACATAAACGTGGAAAAACGGCAAAATATTGTCTAATTCGATGATATTTTGTTTAAATCACATAGAGGAAAAGTGGATGATAAACGTCAAAATATTGCTAAATTCGATGATTTTTCGTACGAAACAAAATGCAAGAAAACTTGCTTAAAATGCAATATTATGCGACATTCTGAGATTTGAAGGCCAAATCACATATCGTGATACTACATGAAATTGTATCGAAATATTGGTAAAAATGAATATATTTACGTAATATCAAACTACATGATTAACGTGAAAAAGTCACTATTATACAATATTTGAGGATTTTAACTTCAAATCATAGAGCGAGGTTTCGTATTATTTAGATCCAAGAAAAGATATATGACAATGTTGTTTTCAATACAAATGATAAAAAACAATGTGTTTTGATTAGCATTAACTAAAATGTTCTTGATTTTCCGTTTATATTACCGATGGAAGATGTACACGTAAATCCGCTCTAATGAAGCTGAAACGTCGATATATGCAATAAAAACCGAACTTCTCCCCTTTTCAATATCTTACACAGTATTTTAACGAGAAACAAATAGATGACTGAAAATGAAGTATTTAAGGTTATTATCTAATCAATTATGTGTTTGCATCATTTTTATCGTATATATAATGAATTAATACCCATAGACTGAAAATTCACAAAAACGTGGAAAAACGGCAAAATATTGCCTAATTCGATGATATTTAGTTTAAATCACATAAAAAAAGGAGATGATAAACGTCAAAATATTGCTAAATTCGACGATTTTTCGTACAAAACAAAATGCAAGAAAACTTGCTTAAAATGCAATATTATGAGAAATTCTGAAATTTGAAGGCCAAATCACATATCGTGATACTACATGAAATAGTATCGAAATATTGGTAAAAACGTATATATTTACGTAAAATCACACTACATGAAAAACGTGAAAAAAGTCACTTTTTTACCATATATGAGGGTTTTAACTTCAAATCATAGAGCGAGGTTTCGTATTATTTAGATCTAAGAAAAGACATATGACAATGTTGTTTCCAATACAAATGATAAAAATCAATGTGTTTTCATTAGAATTAACTAAAATGTTCCTGATTTTCCGTTTATTCCGTACCTATGGAAAATGTACACGAAAAACGCTCTATTCCGGCTGAAACGTCGATATATGCAGTAAAAACAAAACTTCTCCCCTTTTCAATATCTTACTCAGAATTTTAACGAGAAACAAATAGTTGATTGAAAATGAAGTATTTAAGGTTATTATCTAATCAATTATGTGTTTGCATCATTTTTATCGTATATATAATGAATTAATACACATAGACTGAAAATTCACAAAAACGTGGAAAAACGGCAAAATATTGCCTAATTCGATGATATTTTGTTTAAATCACATAAAGGAAAAGGAGATGATAAACGTCAAAATATTGCTAAATTAGACGATTTTTCGTACGAAACAAAATGCAAGAAAACTAGCTTAAAATGCAATATTATGCGAAATTCTGAGATTTGAAGGCCAAATCACATATCGTGATACTACATGAAATAGTATCGAAATATTGGTAAAAACGTTTATATTTACGTAAAATCACACTACATGAAAAACGTGAAAAAAGTCACTATTTTACCATATATGAGGATTTTAACTTCAAATCATAGAGCGAGGTTTCGTATTATTTAGATCCAAGAAAAGACATATGGCAATGTTGTTCCCAATACAAATGATAAAAAACAATGTGTTTTCATTAGCATTAACTAAAATGTTCTTGATTTTCCGTTTATATTACCGACGGAAGATGTACACGTAAAACCGCTCTAATCCAGCTGAAACGTCGATATATGCAATAAAAACCGAACTTCTCCCCTTTTCAATATCTTACACAGTATTTTAACGAGAAACAAATAGATGATTGAAAATGAAGTATTTAAGGTTATTATCTAATCAATTATGTGTTTGCATCATTTTTATCGTATATATAATGAATTAATACCCATAGACTGAAAATTCACAAAAACGTTGAAAAACGGCAAAATATTGCCTAAATCGATCATATTTTGTTTAAATCACATAAAGGAAAAGGAGGTGATAAACGTCGAAATATTGCTAAATTTGACGATTTTTCGTACAAAACAAAATGCAAGAAAACTTGCTTAAAATGCAATATTATGCGAAATTCTGAGATATGAAGGCCAAATCACATATCGTTATACTACATGAAATAGTATCGAAATATTGGTAAAAACGTATATTTTTACGTAAAATCACACAACATGAAAAACGTGAAAAAGTTCACTATTTTACCATATATGAGGGTTTTACCTTCAAATCATAGAGCGAGGTTTCGTATTATTTAGATCTAAGAAAAGACATATGACAATGTTGTTTCCAATACAAATGATAAAAAACAATGTGTTTTCATTAGCATTAACTAAAAAGTTCTTGATTTTCGGTGTTTTTTACCGATGGAAGATGTACACGTAAAACCGTTCTAATCCGGCTGAAACGTCGATATATGCAATAAAAACCGAACTTCTCCCCTTTTCAATATCTTACACAGTATTTTAACGAGAAACAAATAGATGATTGAAAATGAAGTATTTAAGGTTATTATCTAATCAATTATGTGTTTGCATCATTTTTATCGTATATATAATGAATTAATACCCATAGACTGAAAATTCACAAAAACGTGGAAAAACGGCAAAATATTGCCTAATTCGATGATATTTAGTTTAAATCACATAAAAAAAAGGAGATGATAAACGTCAAAATATTGCTAAATTCGACGATTTTTCGTACAAAACAAAATGCAAGAAAACTTGCTTAAAATGCAATATTATGAGAAATTCTGAAATTTGAAGGCCAAATCACATATCGTGATACTACATGAAATAGTATCGAAATATTGGTAAAAACGTATATATTTACGTAAAATCACACTACATGAAAAACGTGAAAAAAGTCACTATTTTACCATATATGAGGGTTTTAACTTCAAATCATAGAGCGAGGTTTCGTATTATTTATATCTAAGAAAAGACATATGACAATGTTGTTTCCAATACAAATGATAAAAATCAATGTGTTTTCATTAGAATTAACTAAAATGTTCCTGATTTTCCGTTTATATTACCTATGGAAAATGTACACGAAAAACGCTCTATTCCGGCTGAAACGTCGATATATGCAGTAAAAACAAAACTTCTCCCCTTTTCAATATCTTACTCAGAATTTTAACGAGAAACAAATAGTTGATTGAAAATGAAGTATTTAAGGTTATTATCTAATCAATTATGTGTTTGCATCATTTTTATCGTATATATAATGAATTAATACACATAGACTGAAAATTCACAAAAACGTGGAAAAACGGCAAAATATTGCCTAATTCGTTGATATTTTGTTTAAATCACATAAAGGAAAAGGAGATGATGAACGTCAAAATATTGCTAAATTAGACGATTTTTCGTACGAAACAAAATGCAAGAAAACTAGCTTAAAATGCAATATTATGCGAAATTCTGAGATTTGAAGGCCAAATCACATATCGTGATACTACATGAAATAGTATCGAAATATTGGTAAAAACGTTTATATTTACGTAAAATCACACTACATGAAAAACGTGAAAAAAGTCACTATTTTACCATATATGAGGATTTTAACTTCAAATCATAGAGCGAGGTTTCGTATTATTTAGATCCAAGAAAAGACATATGACAATGTTGTTCCCAATACAAATGATAAAAAACAATGTGTTTTCATTAGCATTAACTAAAATGTTCTTGATTTTCCGTTTATATTACCGATGGAAGATGTACACGTAAAACCGCTCTAATCCAGCTGAAACGTCGATATATGCAATAAAAACCGAACTTCTCCCCTTTTCAATATCTTACACAGTATTTTATATATATATATTACATATGAGGAGAATGATGCAGAGGCTCAAGAGAGCGATTCAGAGGCTCAAGAGAGTGATGCAGAGACTCAAGAGATATATGCAGAGGCTCAAGAGAGTGATGCAGAGGCTTACGAGAGTGATGCAGAGGCTTAAGAGAGTGACGCTGAGGCTCAACAGAGTGATGCAGAGGCTCAAGAGAGTGATGTAAAGGCTCAAGAGAGTGATGCAGAGGCTCAAGAGAGTGATGTAGAGGATCATGAGAGTGATGCAGAGGCTAAAGAGAGTGATGAAGAGGCTTAAGAGAGTGATGCAGAGGCTTAAGTGAGGGATGCAGAGGTTCAAGAGTGTGATGCAGAGGCTCAAGAGAGTGATGCAGATGCTTAGGAGAATGATGCAGAGGCTCAAGAGAGGGATGCAGAGGCTGAAGAGAGTGATGTAGATGCTCAAGAAAGGGATGCAAAGGATGAAGAAAGTGATGCAGAGGCTCAAGGGAGGGATTCAGAGGCTCTAGAGAGGGATGCAGAGGCTTATGAGAGTGATGCAGAGTCTGAAGAGAGTGTTGCAGAAGCTCAAAAGAGGGATGCAGAGGCTCAAGAGAGTGATGCAGAGACTCAAGAGAGTTATGCAGAGGCTCAAGAGAGTGATGCAGAGGCTTACGAGACTGATGCAAAGGCTCAAGAGAGGGATGTAGATGCTCAAGAGAGTGATGCAGAAGCTCAAGAGAGTGATGCTGAGGCTTAAGAGAGTGATGCAGAGGCTTAAGAGAGGGAATGCAGAGGCTGAAGAGAGTGATGCAGAGGCTGAAGAGAGTGATGCAGAGGCTTAAGACAGGGATGCAGAGGTTCAAGAGAGGGATGCAGAGGCTCAGGAGAGAGATGCAGGGGCTCCAGAGAGAGATGCAGAGGCTCAAAAGAGGGATGCAGAGACTCTTGAGAGTGATGCAGAGGCTCAAGAGAGGGATGCAGAGGCTTAAGAGAGTGATGCAAAGGCTCTATAGAGGGATACAGAGGCTCAAGAGAGTGATTCAGAGGCTTACGAGAGTGGTGAGTTGCTTAGGAGAGTGAGGTAGAGGTTTAGGAGAGGGATGCACAGGCTCAAGAGAGTGATGCAGAGGCTTAAGAAAATGATGCAGAGGCTCAAGAGAGTGATGCAGAGGCTCAAGAGAGGTATGCAGGGGCTCAAGAGAGTGATGCAGAGGCCTGAGAGAGTTATGCAGTGGCCTCAATAGAGGGATTCAGAGGCTCAAGAGAGTGATGCAGAGGCCTCAAGAGAGGGATTCAGAGGCTTAAGAGAGTGATTCAGAGGCTTTCGAGAGTGATGCAGAGGCTTAGAAGAGTGAGGTAGAGGATTAGGAGAGGGATGCAGAGGCTCAAGTGAGTGATGCAGAGGCTTAAGAGGATGATGCAGAGGCTCAAGAGAGTGATGCAGAGGCTCAAGAGAGGGATGCAGGGGCTCAAGAGAATGATGTAGAGGCTTAAGAGAGGGATGCTGAGGCACAAGAGAATGATGCAGAGGCTCAAGAGAGTGATGCAGAGGATTAGGAGAGGGATGCAGAGGCTTAAGAGAGTGATGCAGAGGCTCAAGAGAGTGATACAGAGGCTCAAGAGAGTGATGTAGAGGGTCAAGAGAGTGATGCAGAGGCTCAAGAGAATATCTTGAGGTTATCTTGAGATGATTTCGGGGCTTTAGTGTCCCCGCGGCCCGGTCCTCGACCAGGCCTCCACCCCCAGGAAGCAGCCCGTGACAGCTGACTAACACCCAGGTACCTATTTTACTGCTAGGTAACAGGGGCATAGGGTGAAAGAAACTCTGCCCATTGTTTCTCGCCGGCGCCTGGGATCGAACCCAGGACCACAGAATCACAAATCCAGTGTGCTGTCCGCTCGGCCGACCGGCTCCCTTCTCGGCCGACCGGCTCCCTTGATGATGCAGAGACTCACAAGAATGATGCAGAGAATCAAGAGAGGGAAGCCGAGGCTTAAGAGAGTGATGCAGAGGCCGAGGAGAGTGATGCAGAGGCTTAAGAGAGTGATGCAGAGGCTGAAGAGAGTGATGCAGAGGCTTAAGAGAGTGATGCAGAGGCTTAGAAGAGGGATGCAGAGGCTTACGAGAGTGATGCAGAGGATCAAGTGAGTGATGCAGAGGCTCGAGAGAGTTATGCAGAGGCCTCAAGAGAGGGATTCCGAGGCTTAAGAGAGTGATGCAGAGGCCTCAAGAGAGGGATTTTGAGGCTTAAGAGAGGGATGAAAAGGCTGAAAAAAGTGATGCAGAGGCTCAAGAGAGGGATGCAGAGGCTCAAGAGAGTGATTCAGAGGCTTACGAGAGTGATGTAGAGGTTTAGGAGAGGGATGCAGATGCTTAAGAGGATGATGCAGAGGCTCAAGAGAGTGATGCAGAGGCTCAAGAGAGTGATGCAGAGGCTTAAGAGAGGGATGCAGAGGCTTAAGAGAGGGATGCAGAGGCTCAAGAGAGTGATGCAGAGGCTTAAGAGAGGGATGCAGAGGCTCAATAGAATGATGCAGAGGCTCAAGAGAAGGAAGCTGAGGCTCCAGAGAGGGATGCAGAGGCTCAAGAGAGTGATGCAGAGGCTGAAGAGAGTGATGCAGAGGCTCAAGAGAGTGATGCAGAGGCTTAAGAGAGGGATGCAGAGGCTGAGGAGAATGATGCAGAGGCTCAAGAGAGCGATTCAGAGGCTCTAGAGAGGGATGCAGAGGCTTAAGAGAGTGATGCAGAGTCTGTAGAGAGTGTTGCAGAGGCTCAAGAGAGGGATGCAGAGGCTCAAGAGAGTGATGCAGAGACTCAAGAGATATATGCAGAGGCTCAAGAGAGTGATGCAGAGGCTTACGAGAGTGATGCAGAGGCTTAAGAGAGTGACGCTGAGGCTCAACAGAGTGATGCAGAGGCTCAAGAGAGTGATGTAGAGGCTCAAGAGAGTGATGCAGAGGCTCAAGAGAGTGATGCAGAGGATCATGAGAGTGATGCAGAGGCTAAAGAGAGTGATGAAGAGGCTTAAGAGAGTGATGCAGAGGCTTAAGTGAGGGATGCAGAGGTTCAAGAGTGTGATGCAGAGGCTCAAGAGAGTGATGCAGATGCTTAGGAGAATGATGCAGAGGCTCAAGAGAGGGATGCAGAGGCTGAAGAGAGTGATATAGATGCTCAAGAGAGGGATGCAAAGGAAGAAGAAAGTGATGCAGAGGCTCAAGAGAGGGATTCAGAGGCTCTAGAGAGGGATGCAGAGGCTTAAGAGAGTGATGCAGAGTCTGAAGAGAGTGTTGCAGAAGCTCAAAAGAGGGATGCAGAGGCTCAAGAGAGTGATGCAGAGACTCAAGAGAGTTATGCAGAGGCTCAAGAGAGTGATGCAGAGGCTTACGAGACTGATGCAAAGGCTCAAGAGAGGGATGTAGATGCTCAAGAGAGTGATGCAGAAGCTCAAGAGAGTGATGCTGAGGCTTAAGAGAGTGATGCAGAGGCTTAAGAGAGGGGATGCAGAGGCTGAAGAGAGTGATGCAGAGGCTGAAGAGAGTGATGCAGAGGCTTAAGACAGGGATGCAGAGGTTCAAGAGAGGGATGAAGAGGCTCAGGAGAGGGATGCAGGGGCTCCAGAGAGAGATGCAGAGGCTCAAAAGAGGGATGCAGAGACTCTTGAGAGTGATGCAGAGGCTCAAGAGAGGGATGCAGAGGCTTAAGAGAGTGATGCAAAGGTTCTATAGAGGGATACAGAAGCTCAAGAGAGTGATTCAGAGGCTTACGAGAGTGGTGAGTGGCTTAGGACAGTGAGGTAGAGGTTTAGGAGAGGGATGCACAGGCTCAAGAGAGTGATGCAGAGGCTTAAGAGGATGATGCAGAGGCTCAAGAGAGTGATGCAGAGGCTCAAGAGAGGGATGCAGGGGCTCATGAGAGTGATGCAGAGGCCTGAGAGAGCTATGCAGTGGCCTCAAGAGAGGGATTCAGAGGCTCAAGAGAGTGATGCAGAGGCCTCAAGAGAGGGATTCAGAGGCTTAAGAGAGTGATTCAGAGGCTTTCGAGAGTGATGCAGAGGCTTAGAAGAGTGAGGTAGAGGATTAGGAGAGGGATGCAGAGGCTCAAGTGAGTGATGCAGAGGCTTAAGAGAGTGATGCAGAGGATTAGGAGAGGGATGCAGAGGCTTAAGAGAGTGATGCAGAGGCTCAAGAGAGTGATACAGAGGCTCAAGAGAGTGATGTAGAGGGTCAAGAGAGTGATGCAGAGGCTCAAGAGAATATCTTGAGGTTATCTTGAGATGATTTCGGGGCTTTAGTGTCCCCGCGGCCCGGTCCTCGACCAGGCCTCCACCCCCAGGAAGCAGCCCGTGACAGCTGACTAACACCCAGGTACCTATTTTACTGCTAGGTAACAGGGGCATAGGGTGAAAGAAACTCTGCCCATTGTTTCTCGCCGGCGCCTGGGATCGAACCCAGGACCACAGAATCACAAATCCAGTGTGCTGTCCGCTCGGCCGACCGGCTCCCTTCTCGGCCGACCGGCTCCCTTGATGATGCAGAGACTCACAAGAATGATGCAGAGAATCAAGAGAGGGAAGCCGAGGCTTAAGAGAGTGATGCAGAGGCCGAGGAGAGTGATGCAGAGGCTTAAGAGAGTGATGCAGAGGCTGAAGAGAGTGATGCAGAGGCTTTAGAGAGTGATGCAGAGGCTTAGAAGAGGGATGCAGAGGCTTACGAGAGTGATGCAGAGGATCAAGTGAGTGATGCAGAGGCTCGAGAGAGTTATGCAGAGGCCTCAAGAGAGGGATTCCGAGGCTTAAGAGAGTGATGCAGAGGCCTCAAGAGAGGGATTTTGAGGCTTAAGAGATGGATGAAAAGGCTGAAAAAAGTGATGCAGAGGCTCAAGAGAGGGATGCAGAGGCTCAAGAGAGTGATGTAGAGGTTTAGGAGAGGGATGCAGATGCTTAAGAGGATGATGCAGAGGCTCAAGAGAGTGATGCAGAGGCTCAAGAGAGTGATGCAGAGGCTTAAGAGAGGGATGCAGAGGCTCAAGAGAGTGATGCAGAGGCTTAAGAGAGGGATGCAGAGGCTCAAGAGAATGATGCAGAGGCTCAAGAGAAGGAAGCTGAGGCTCCAGAGAGGGATGCAGAGGCTCAAGAGAGTGATGCAGAGGCTGAAGAGAGTGATGCAGAGGCTCAAGAGAGTGATGCAGAGGCTTAAGAGAGGGATGCAGAGGCTGAGGAGAATGATGCAGAGGCTCAAGAGAGCGATTCAGAGGCTCTAGAGAGGGATGCAGAGGCTTAAGAGAGTGATGCAGAGTCTGTAGAGAGTGTTGCAGAGGCTCAAGAGAGGGATGCAGAGGCTCAAGAGAGTGATGCAGAGACTCAAGAGATATATGCAGAGGCTCAAGAGAGTGATGCAGAGGCTTACGAGAGTGATGCAGAGGCTTAAGAGAGTGACGCTGAGGCTCAACAGAGTGATGCAGAGGCTCAAGAGAGTGATGTAGAGGCTCAAGAGAGTGATGCAGAGGATCATGAGAGTGATGCAGAGGCTAAAGAGAGTGATGAAGAGGCTTAAGAGAGTGATGCAGAGGCTTAAGTGAGGGATGCAGAGGTTCAAGAGTGTGATGCAGAGGCTCAAGAGAGTGATGCAGATGCTTAGGAGAATGATGCAGAGGCTCAAGAGAGGGATGCAGAGGCTGAAGAGAGTGATGTAGATGCTCAAGAAAGGGATGCAAAGGAAGAAGAAAGTGATGCAGAGGCTCAAGAGAGGGATTCAGAGGCTCTAGAGAGGGATGCAGAGGCTTAAGAGAGTGATGCAGAGTCTGAAGAGAGTGTTGCAGAAGCTCAAAAGAGGGATGCAGAGGCTCAAGAGAGTGATGCAGAGACTCAAGAGAGTTATGCAGAGGCTCAAGAGAGTGATGCAGAGGCTTACGAGACTGATGCAAAGGCTCAAGAGAGGGATGTAGATGCTCAAGAGAGTGATGCAGAAGCTCAAGAGAGTGATGCTGAGGCTTAAGAGAGTGATGCAGAGGCTTAAGAGAGGGGATGCAGAGGCTGAAGAGAGTGATGCAGAGGCTGAAGAGAGTGATGCAGAGGCTTAAGACAGGGATGCAGAGGTTCAAGAGAGGGATGCAGAGGCTCAGGAGAGGGATGCAGGGGCTCCAGAGAGAGATGCAGAGGCTCAAAAGAGGGATGCAGAGACTCTTGAGAGTGATGCAGAGGCTCAAGAGAGGGATGCAGAGGCTTAAGAGAGTGATGCAAAGGCTCTATAGAGGGATACAGAGGCTCAAGAGAGTGATTCAGAGGCTTACGAGAGTAGTGAGTGGCTTAGGAGAGTGAGGTAGAGGTTTAGGAGAGGGATGCACAGGCTCAAGAGAGTGATGCAGAGGCTTAAGAGGATGATGCAGAGGCTCAAGAGAGTGATGCAGAGGCTCAAGAGAGGTATGCAGGGGCTCAAGAGAGTGATGCAGAGGCCTGAGAGAGGTATGCAGTGGCCTCAAGAGAGGGATTCAGAGGCTCAAGAGAGTGATGCAGAGGCCTCAAGAGAGGGATTCAGAGGCTTAAGAGAGTGATTCAGAGGCTTTCGAGAGTGATGCAGAGGCTTAGAAGAGTGAGGTAGAGGATTAGGAGAGGGATGCAGAGGCTCAAGTGAGTGATGCAGAGGCTTAAGAGGATGATGCAGAGGCTCAAGAGAGTGATGCAGAGGCTCAAGAGAGGGATGCAGGGGCTCAAGAGAATGATGTAGAGGCTTAAGAGAGGGATGCTGAGGCACAAGAGAATGATGCAGAGGCTCAAGAGAGTGATGCAGAGGATTAGGAGAGGGATGCAGAGGCTTAAGAGAGTGATGCAGAGGCTCAAGAGAGTGATACAGAGGCTCAAGAGAGTGATGTAGAGGGTCAAGAGAGTGATGCAGAGGCTCAAGAGAATAATGCAGAGACTCACAAAAATGATGCAGAGAATCAAGAGAGGGAAGCCGAGGCTTAAGAGAGTGATGCAGAGGCCGAGGAGAGTGATGCAGAGGCTTAAGAGAGTGATGCAGAGGCTGAAGAGAGTGATGCAGAGGCTTAAGAGAGTGATGCAGAGGCTTAGAAGAGGGATGCAGAGGCTTACGAGAGTGATGCAGAGGATCAAGTGAGTGATGCAGAGGCTCGAGAGAGTTATGCAGAGGCCTCAAGATAGGGATTCCGAGGCTTAAGAGAGTGATGCAGAGGCCTCAAGAGAGGGATTTTGAGGCTTAAGAGAGGGATGAAAAGG
This sequence comes from Procambarus clarkii, assembly GCF_020424385.1. Taxonomy (NCBI): domain Eukaryota; kingdom Metazoa; phylum Arthropoda; class Malacostraca; order Decapoda; family Cambaridae; genus Procambarus; species Procambarus clarkii. The sequence goes on from NW_025564901.1 coordinate 115,795, forward strand.
CTGAAAAAAGTGATGCAGAGGCTCAAGAGAGGGATGCAGAGGCTCAAGAGAGTGATTCAGAGGCTTACGAGAGTGATGTAGAGGTTTAGGAGAGGGATGCAGATGCTTAAGAGGATGATGCAGAGGCTCAAGAGAGTGATGCAGAGGCTCAAGAGAGTGATGCAGAGGCTTAAGAGAGGGATGCAGAGGCTCAAGAGAGTGATGCAGAGGCTTAAGAGAGGGATGCAGAGGCTCAAGAGAATGATGCAGAGGCTCAAGAGAAGGAAGCTGAGTTTCCAGAGAGGGATGCAGAGGCTCAAGAGAGTGATGCAGAGGCTGAAGAGAGTGATGCAGAGGCTCAAGAGAGTGATGCAGAGGCTTAAGAGAGGGATGCAGAGGCTGAGGAGAATGATGCAGAGGCTCAAGAGAGCGATTCAGAGGCTCTAGAGAGGGATGCAGAGGCTTAAGAGAGTGATGCAGAGTCTGTAGAGAGTGTTGCAGAGGCTCAAGAGAGGGATGCAGAGGCTCAAGAGAGTGATGCAGAGACTCAAGAGATATATGCAGAGGCTCAAGAGAGTGATGCAGAGGCTTACGAGAGTGATGCAGAGGCTGAAGAGAGTGACGCTGATGCTCAACAGAGTGATGCAGAGGCTCAAGAGAGTGATGTAGAGGCTCAAGAGAGTGATGCAGAGGCTCAAGAGAGTGATGCAGAGGATCATGAGAGTGATGCAGAGGCTAAAGAGAGTGATGAAGAGGCTTAAGAGAGTGATGCAGAGGCTTAAGTGAGGGATGCAGAGGTTCAAGAGTGTGATGCAGAGGCTCAAGAGAGTGATGCAGATGCTTAGGAGAATGATGCAGAGGCTCAAGAGAGGGATGCAGAGGCTAAAGAGAGTGATATAGATGCTCAAGAGAGGGATGCAAAGGAAGAAGAAAGTGATGCAGAGGCTCAAGAGAGGGATTCAGAGGCTCTAGAGAGGGATGCAGAGGCTTAAGAGAGTGATGCAGAGTCTGAAGAGAGTGTTGCAGAAGCTCAAAAGAGGGATGCAGAGGCTCAAGAGAGTGATGCAGAGACTCAAGAGAGTTATGCAGAGGCTCAAGAGAGTGATGCAGAGGCTTACGAGACTGATGCAAAGGCTCAAGAGAGGGATGTAGATGCTCATGAGAGTGATGCAGAAGCTCAAGAGAGTGATGCTGAGGCTTAAGAGAGTGATGCAGAGGCTTAAGAGAGGGGATGCAGAGGCTGAAGAGAGTGATGCAGAGGCTGAAGAGAGTGATGCAGAGGCTTAAGACAGGGATGCAGAGGTTCAAGAGAGGGATGCAGAGGCTCAGGAGAGGGATGCAGGGGCTCAAGAGAGAGATGCAGAGGCTCAAAAGAGGGATGCAGAGACTCTTGAGAGTGATGCAGAGGCTCAAGAGAGGGATGCAGAGGCTTAAGAGAGTGATGCAAAGGCTCTATAGAGGGATACAGAGGCTCAAGAGAGTGATTCAGAGGCTTACGAGAGTAGTGAGTGGCTTAGGAGAGTGAGGTAGAGGTTTAGGAGAGGGATGCACAGGCTCAAGAGAGTGATGCAGAGGCTTAAGAGGATGATGCAGAGGCTCAAGAGAGTGATGCAGAGGCTCAAGAGAGGTATGCAGGGGCTCAAGAGAGTGATGCAGAGGCCTGAGAGAGTTATGCAGTGGCCTCAAGAGAGGGATTCAGAGGCTCAAGAGAGTGATGCAGAGGCCTCAAGAGAGGGATTCAGAGGCTTAAGAGAGTGATTCAGAGGCTTTCGAGAGTGATGCAGAGGCTTAGAAGAGTGAGGTTGAGGATTAGGAGAGGGATGCAGAGGCTCAAGTGAGTGATGCAGAGCCTTAAGAGGATGATGCAGAGGCTCAAGAGAGTGATGCAGAGGCTCAAGAGAGGGATGCAGGGGCTCAAGAGAATGATGTAGAGGCTTAAGAGAGGGATGCTGAGGCACAAGAGAATGATGCAGAGGCTCAAGAGAGTGATGCAGAGGATTAGGAGAGGGATGCAGAGGCTTAAGAGAGTGATGCAGAGGCTCAAGAGAGTGATACAGAGGCTCAAGAGAGTGATGTAGAGGGTCAAGAGAGTGATGCAGAGGCTCAAGAGAATGATGCAGAGACTCACAAGAATGATGCAGAGAATCAAGAGAGGGAAGCCGAGGCTTAAGAGAGTGATGCAGAGGCCGAGGAGAGTGATGCAGAGGCTTAAGAGAGTGATGCAGAGGCTGAAGAGAGTGATGCAGAGGCTTAAGAGAGTGATGCAGAGGCTTAGAAGAGGGATGCAGAGGCTTACGAGAGTGATGCAGAGGATCAAGTGAGTGATGCAGAGGCTCGAGAGAGTTATGCAGAGGCCTCAAGATAGGGATTCCGAGGCTTAAGAGAGTGATGCAGAGGCCTCAAGAGAGGGATTTTGAGGCTTAAGAGAGGGATGAAAAGGCTGAAAAAAGTGATACAGAGGCTCAAGAGAGGGATGCAGAGGCTCAAGAGAGTGATTCAGAGGCTTACGAGAGTGATGTAGAGGTTTAGGAGAGGGATGCAGATGTTTAAGAGGATGATGCAGAGGCTCAAGAGAGTGATGCAGATCCTCAAGAGAGTGATGCAGAGGCTTAAGAGAGGGATGCAGAGGCTCAAGAGAGTGATGCAGAGGCTTAAGAGAGGGATGCAGAGGCTCAAGAGAATGATGCAGAGGCTCAAGAGAAGGAAGCTGAGTTTCCAGAGAGGGATGCAGAGGCTCAAGAGAGTGATGCAGAGGGTGAAGAGAGTGATGCAGAGGCTCAAGAGAGTGATGCAGAGGCTTAAGAGAGGGATGCAGAGGCTGAGGAGAATGTTGCAGAGGCTCAAGAGAGCGATTCAGAGGCTCTAGAGAGGGATGCAGAGGCTTAAGAGAGTGATGCAGAGTCTGTAGAGAGTGTTGCAGAGGCTCAAGAGAGGGATGCAGAGGCTCAAGAGAGTGATGCAGAGACTCAAGAGAGATATGAAGAGGCTCAAGAGAGTGATGCAGAGGCTTACGAGAGTGATGCAGAGGCTTAAGAGAGTGACGCTGAGGCTCAACAGAGTGATGCAGAGGCTCAAGAGAGTGATGTAGAGGCTCAAGAGAGTGATGCAGAGGCTCAAGAGAGTGATGCAGAGGATCATGAGAGTGATGCAGAGGCTAAAGAGAGTGATGAAGAGGCTTAAGAGAGTGATGCAGAGGCTTAAGTGAGGGATGCAGAGGTTCAAGAGTGTGATGCAGAGGCTCAAGAGAGTGATGCAGATGCTTAGGAGAATGATGCAGAGGCTCAAGAGAGGGATGCAGAGGCTGAAGAGAGTGATGTAGATGCTCAAGAGAGGGATGCAAAGGATGAAGAAAGTGATGCAGAGGCTCAAGAGAGGGATTCAGAGGCTCTAGAGAGGGATGCAGAGGCTTAAGAGAGTGATGCAGAGTCTGAAGAGAGTGTTGCAGAAGCTCAAAAGAGGGATGCAGAGGCTCAAGAGAGTGATGCAGAGACTCAAGAGAGTTATGCAGAGGCTCAAGAGAGTGATGCAGAGGCTTACGAGACTGATGCAAAGGCTCAAGAGAGGGATGTAGATGCTCAAGAGAGTGATGCAGAAGCTCAAGAGAGTGATGCTGAGGCTTAAGAGAGTGATGCAGAGGCTTAAGAGAGGGGATGCAGAGGCTGAAGAGAGTGATGCAGAGGCTGAAGAGAGTGATGCAGAGGCTTAAGACAGGGATGCAGAGGTTCAAGAGAGGGATGCAGAGGCTCAGGAGAGGGATGCAGGGGCTCCAGAGAGAGATGCAGAGGCTCAAAAGAGGGATGCAGAGACTCTTGAGAGTGATGCAGAGGCTGAAGATAGGGATGCAGAGGCTTAAGAGAGTGATGCAAAGGCTCTATAGAGGGATACAGAGGCTCAAGAGAGTGATTCAGAGGCTTACGAGAGTAGTGAGTGGCTTAGGAGAGTGAGGTAGAGGTTTAGGAGAGGGATGCACAGGCTCAAGAGAGTGATGCAGAGGCTTAAGAGGATGATGCAGAGACTCAAGAGAGTGATGCAGAGGCTCAAGAGAGGTATGCAGGGGCTCAAGAGAGTGATGCAGAGGCCTGAGAGAGTTATGCAGTGGCCTCAAGAGAGGGATTCAGAGGCTCAAGAGAGTGATGCAGAGGCCTCAAGAGAGGGATTCAGAGGCTTAAGAGAGTGATTCAGAGGCTTTCGAGAGTGATGCAGAGGCTTAGAAGAGTGAGGTTGAGGATTAGGAGAGGGATGCAGAGGCTCAAGTGAGTGATGCAGAGGCTTAAGAGGATGATGCAGAGGCTCAAGAGAGTGATGCAGAGGCTCAAGAGAGGGATGCAGGGGCTCAAGAGAATGATGTAGAGGCTTAAGAGAGGGATGCTGAGGCACAAGAGAATGATGCAGAGGCTCAAGAGAGTGATGCAGAGGATTAGGAGAGGGATGCAGAGGCTTAAGAGAGTGATGCAGAGGCTCAAGAGAGTGATACAGAGGCTCAAGAGAGTGATGTAGACGGTCAAGAGAGTGATGCAGAGGCTCAAGAGAGTGATGCAGAGACTCACAAGAATGATGCAGAGAATCAAGAGAGGGAAGCCGAGGCTTAAGAGAGTGGTGCAGAGGCCGAGGTGAGTGATGCAGAGGCTTAAGAGAGTGATGCAGAGGCTGAAGAGAGTGATGCAGAGGCTTAAGAGAGTGATGCAGAGGCTTAGAAGAGGGATGCAGAGGCTTACGAGAGTGATGCAGAGGATCAAGTGAGTGATGTAGACGCTCGAGAGAGTTATGCAGAGGCCTCAAGAGAGGGATTCCGAGGCTTAAGAGAGTGATGCAGAGGCCTCAAGAGAGGGATTTTGAGGCTTAAGAGAGGGATGAAAAGGCTGAAAAAAGTGATGCAGAGGCTCAAGAGAGGGATGCAGAGGCTCAAGAGAGTGATTCAGAGGCTTACGAGAGTGATGTAGAGGTTTAGGAGAGGGATGCAGATGCTTAAGAGTATGATGCAGAGGCTCAAGAGAGTGATGCAGAGGCTCAAGAGAGGGATGCAGAGGCTTAAGAGAGGGATGCAGAGGCTCAAGAGAGTGATTCAGAGGCTTAAGAGTGTGATGCAGAGGCTCAAGAGAATGATGCAGAGGCTCAAGAGAAGGAAGCTGAGGCTCCAGAGAGGGATGCAGAGGCTTAAGTGAGTGATGCAGAGGCGCAAGAGAGTGATGCAGAGGCTCAAGAGAGTGATGCAGAGGCTTAAGAGAGGGATGCAGAGGCTCAAGAGAATGATGCAGAGGCTCAAGAGAGCGATTCAGAGGCTCTAGAGAGGGATGCAGAGGCTTAAGAGAGTGATGCAGAGTCTGTAGAGAGTGTTGCAGAGGCTCAAGAGAGGGATGCAGAGGCTCAAGAGAGTGATGCAGAGACTCAAGAGATATATGCAGAGGCTCAAGAGAGTGATGCAGAGGCTTACGAGAGTGATGCAGAGGCTTAAGAGAGTGACGCTGAGGCTCAACAGAGTGATGCAGAGGCTCAAGAGAGTGATGTAGAGGCTCAAGAGAGTGATGCAGAGGCTCAAGAGAGTGATGCAGAGGATCATGAGAGTGATGCAGAGGCTAAAGAGAGTGATGAAGAGGCTTAAGAGAGTGATGCAGAGGCTTAAGTGAGGGATGCAGAGGTTCAAGAGTGTGATGCAGAGGCTCAAGAGAGTGATGCAGATGCTTAGGAGAATGATGCAGAGGCTCAAGAGAGGGATGCAGAGGCTGAAGAGAGTGATATAGATGCTCAAGAGAGGGATGCAAAGGAAGAAGAAAGTGATGCAGAGGCTCAAGAGAGGGATTCAGAGGCTCTAGAGAGGGATGCAGAGGCTTAAGAGAGTGATGCAGAGTCTGAAGAGAGTGTTGCAGAAGCTCAAAAGAGGGATGCAGAGGCTCAAGAGAGTGATGCAGAGACTCAAGAGAGTTATGCAGAGGCTCAAGAGAGTGATGCAGAGGCTTACGAGACTGATGCAAAGGCTCAAGAGAGGGATGTAGATGCTCAAGAGAGTGATGCAGAAGCTCAAGAGAGTGATGCTGAGGCTTAAGAGAGTGATGCAGAGGCTTAAGAGAGGGGATGCAGAGGCTGAAGAGAGTGATGCAGAGGCTGAAGAGAGTGATGCAGAGGCTTAAGACAGGGATGCAGAGGTTCAAGAGAGGGATGCAGAGGCTCAGGAGAGGGATGCAGGGGCTCCAGAGAGAGATGCAGAGGCTCAAAAGAGGGATGCAGAGACTCTTGAGAGTGATGCAGAGGCTCAAGAGAGGGATGCAGAGGCTTAAGAGAGTGATGCAAAGGCTCTATAGAGGGATACAGAGGCTCAAGAGAGTGATTCAGAGGCTTACGAGAGTAGTGAGTGGCTTAGGAGAGTGAGGTAGAGGTTTAGGAGAGGGATGCACAGGCTCAAGAGAGTGATGCAGAGGCTTAAGAGGATGATGCAGAGGCTCAAGAGAGTGATGCAGAGGCTCAAGAGAGGTATGCAGGGGCTCAAGAGAGTGATGCAGAGGCCTGAGAGAGTTATGCAGTGGCCTCAAGAGAGGGATTCAGAGGCTCAAGAGAGTGATGCAGAGGCCTCAAGAGAGGGATTCAGAGGCTTAAGAGAGTGATTCAGAGGCTTTCGAGAGTGATGCAGAGGCTTAGAAGAGTGAGGTTGAGGATTAGGAGAGGGATGCAGAGGCTCAAGTGAGTGATGCAGAGGCTTAAGAGGATGATGCAGAGGCTCAAGAGAGTGATGCAGAGGCTCAAGAGAGGGATGCAGGGGCTCAAGAGAATGATGTAGAGGCTTAAGAGAGGGATGCTGAGGCACAAGAGAATGATGCAGAGGCTCAAGAGAGTGATGCAGAGGATTAGGAGAGGGATGCAGAGGCTTAAGAGAGTGATGCAGAGGCTCAAGAGAGTGATACAGAGGCTCAAGAGAGTGATGTAGAGGGTCAAGAGAGTGATGCAGAGGCTCAAGAGAATAATGCAGAGACTCACAAGAATGATGCAGAGAATCAAGAGAGGGAAGCCGAGGCTTAAGAGAGTGATGCAGAGGCCGAGGAGAGTGATGCAGAGGCTTAAGAGAGTGATGCAGAGGCTGAAGAGAGTGATGCAGAGGCTTAAGAGAGTGATGCAGAGGCTTAGAAGAGGGATGCAGAGGCTTACGAGAGTGATGCAGAGGATCAAGTGAGTGATGCAGAGGCTCGAGAGAGTTATGCAGAGGCCTCAAGATAGGGATTCCGAGGCTTAAGAGAGTGATGCAGAGGCCTCAAGAGAGGGATTTTGAGGCTTAAGAGAGGGATGAAAAGGCTGAAAAAAGTGATGCAGAGGCTCAAGAGAGGGATGCAGAGGCTCAAGAGAGTGATTCAGAGGCTTACGAGAGTGATGTAGAGGTTTAGGAGAGGGATGCAGATGTTTAAGAGGATGATGCAGAGGCTCAAGAGAGTGATGCAGATCCTCAAGAGAGTGATGCAGAGGCTTAAGAGAGGGATGCAGAGGCTCAAGAGAGTGATGCAGAGGCTTAAGAGAGGGATGCAGAGGCTCAAGAGAATGATGCAGAGGCTCAAGAGAAGGAAGCTGAGTTTCCAGAGAGGGATGCAGAGGCTCAAGAGAGTGATGCAGAGGCTGAAGAGAGTGATGCAGAGGCTCAAGAGAGTGATGCAGAGTCTTAAGAGAGGGATGCAGAGGCTGAGGAGAATGTTGCAGAGGCTCAAGAGAGCGATTCAGAGGCTCTAGAGAGGGATGCAGAGGCTTAAGAGAGTGATGCAGAGTCTGTAGAGAGTGTTGCAGAGGCTCAAGAGAGGGATGCAGAGGCTCAAGAGAGTGATGCAGAGACTCAAGAGATATATGCAGAGGCTCAAGAGAGTGATGCAGAGGCTTACGAGAGTGATGCAGAGGCTTAAGAGAGTGACGCTGAGGCTCAACAGAGTGATGCAGAGGCTCAAGAGAGTGATGTAGAGGCTCAAGAGAGTGATGCAGAGGCTCAAGAGAGTGATGCAGAGGATCATGAGAGTGATGCAGAGGCTAAAGAGAGTGATGAAGAGGCTTAAGAGAGTGATGCAGAGGCTTAAGTGAGGGATGCAGAGGTTCAAGAGTGTGATGCAGAGGCTCAAGAGAGTGATGCAGATGCTTAGGAGAATGATGCAGAGGCTCAAGAGAGGGATGCAGAGGCTGAAGAGAGTGATGTAGATGCTCAAGAGAGGGATGCAAAGGATGAAGAAAGTGATGCAGAGGCTCAAGAGAGGGATTCAGAGGCTCTAGAGAGGGATGCAGAGGCTTAAGAGAGTGATGCAGAGTCTGAAGAGAGTGTTGCAGAAGCTCAAAAGAGGGATGCAGAGGCTCAAGAGAGTGATGCAGAGACTCAAGAGAGTTATGCAGAGGCTCAAGAGAGTGATGCAGAGGCTTACGAGACTGATGCAAAGGCTCAAGAGAGGGATGTAGATGCTCAAGAGAGTGATGCAGAAGCTCAAGAGAGTGATGCTGAGGCTTAAGAGAGTGATGCAGAGGCTTAAGAGAGGGGATGCAGAGGCTGAAGAGAGTGATGCAGAGGCTGAAGAGAGTGATGCAGAGGCTTAAGACAGGGATGCAGAGGTTCAAGAGAGGGATGCAGAGGCTCAGGAGAGGGATGCAGGGGCTCCAGAGAGAGATGCAGAGGCTCAAAAGAGGGATGCAGAGACTCTTGAGAGTGATGCAGAGGCTCAAGAGAGGGATGCAGAGGCTTAAGAGAGTGATGCAAAGGCTCTATAGAGGGATACAGAGGCTCAAGAGAGTGATTCAGAGGCTTACGAGAGTAGTGAGTGGCTTAGGAGAGTGAGGTAGAGGTTTAGGAGAGGGATGCACAGGCTCAAGAGAGTGATGCAGAGGCTTAAGAGGATGATGCAGAGGCTCAAGAGAGTGATGCAGAGGCTCAAGAGAGGTATGCAGGGGCTCAAGAGAGTGATGCAGAGGCCTGAGAGAGTTATGCAGTGGCCTCAAGAGAGGGATTCAGAGGCTCAAGAGAGTGATGCAGAGGCCTCAAGAGAGGGATTCAGAGGCTTAAGAGAGTGATTCAGAGGCTTTCGAGAGTGATGCAGAGGCTTAGAAGAGTGAGGTTGAGGATTAGGAGAGGGATGCAGAGGCTCAAGTGAGTGATGCAGAGGCTTAAGAGGATGATGCAGAGGCTCAAGAGAGTGATGCAGAGGCTCAAGAGAGGGATGCAGGGGCTCAAGAGAATGATGTAGAGGCTTAAGAGAGGGATGCTGAGGCACAAGAGAATGATGCAGAGGCTCAAGAGAGTGATGCAGAGGATTAGGAGAGGGATGCAGAGGCTTAAGAGAGTGATGCAGAGGCTCAAGAGAGTGATACAGAGGCTCAAGAGAGTGATGTAGACGGTCAAGAGAGTGATGCAGAGGCTCAAGAGAGTGATGCAGAGACTCACAAGAATGATGCAGAGAATCAAGAGAGGGAAGCCGAGGCTTAAGAGAGTGATGCAGAGGCCGAGGTGAGTGATGCAGAGGCTTAAGAGAGTGATGCAGAGGCTGAAGAGAGTGATGCAGAGGCTTAAGAGAGTGATGCAGAGGCTTAGAAGAGGGATGCAGAGGCTTACGAGAGTGATGCAGAGGATCAAGTGAGTGATGCAGAGGCTCGAGAGAGTTATGCAGAGGCCTCAAGAGAGGGATTCCGAGGCTTAAGAGAGTGATGCAGAGGCCTCAAGAGAGGGATTTTGAGGCTTAAGAGAGGGATGAAAAGGCTGAAAAAAGTGATGCAGAGGCTCAAGAGAGGGATGCAGATGCTCAAGAGAGTGATTCAGAGGCTTACGAGAGTGATGTAGAGGTTTAGGAGAGGGATGCAGATGCTTAAGAGGATGATGCAGAGGCTCAAGAGAGTGATGCAGAGGCTCAAGAGAGTGATGCAGTGGCTCAAGACAGTGATGCAGAGCCTCAAGAGAGTGATTCAGAGGCTTAAGAGTGTGATGCAGAGGCTTAAGAGAGTGATGCTGAGGCTTAAGAGGGGGATGCAGAGGCTCAAGAGAGGGATGCAGAGGCTTAAGTGAGGGATGCAGAGGCGCAAGAGAGGGATGCAGAGGCTCTTGATAGGGATGCAGAGGCTCAACAGAGGGACGCAGAGGCTTAAGAGAGTGATGCAGAGGCTTAAGAGAGGGATGCAGAGGCTCAAGAGAGGGATGCAGAGGCTCAAGTGAGGGATGCAGAGGCACAAGAGAAGCTGCATCCCTCTCTTGAGCCTCTGCTTCATTCTCAAGAGCCTCTGCATCCCTTACTTGAGCCTCTGCATCCCTCTCTTGAGCGTTTGCATCCCTCTCTTTAGCCTCTGCATCCCTCTCTCAAGCCTCTACATCACTCTCTTAAGCCGCAGCATCACTCTTGTAAGCCTCTGAATCACTCTCTTGAGCCTCTGCATCCCTCTCTTGAGCCTCTGCATCACTCTCTTAAGCCTCTGCATCACTCTCTTAAGCCTCTGAATTCCTCTCTTGAGGCCTCTGCATAACTCTCTCGAGCCTCTGCATCACTCTCTTTATCCTCTTCATCTCTCTCGTAAGCCTCTGAATCACTCTCTTGAGCCTCTGCATCCCTCTCTTGAGCTTCTGCATCCCTCTCTTAAGCCTCTGCATCACTCTCTTAAGCCTCTGCATCACTCTCTAGAGCCTCTGCATCACTCTCTTAAGCCTCTGCTTCTCCTCTTGATCCTCTGCATCACTCTCTTGAGCCTCTGCATCACTCTCTTTATTGTCTGCATCACTCTCTTGAGCCTCTGCATCACTCTCTTAAGCCTCTGCATCACTCTCTTGATCCTCTGCATCACTCTCTTGAGCCTCTGCATCACTCTCTTAAGCCTCTGCCTCCCTCTCTTGATCCTCTACATCACTCTCTTGAGCCTCTGTATCATTCTCTTGAGCCTCTGCATCCCTCTCTTAAGCCTTAACATCATTCTCCTGAGCCTCTGCATCACTCTCGTGAGCCTCTGCATCACTCTCTTAAGCCTCTGCCTTTCTCTCTTGAGCCTCAGCATCACTCTCTAGAGCCTCTGCATCCCTCTCTGGAGCTTCAGCATCCCTCTCTTGAACCTTTTGCAGCACTCTCTTGAGCCTCTGCATCCTTCTATTATGCCTCTGCATCACTCTCTTGAGCCTCTGCATCCCACTCTTGAGCCTCTGCATCACTCTCTTAAGCCTCTGCAACACTCTCTTCAGCCTCTGCATCACTCTCTTAAGCCTCTGCATCACTCTCTTTGGCTTCTGCATCACGCTCTTAGGCCTCTGCTTCCCTCTCTTGATCCTCTGCATCACTCTCTTGAGCCTCTGCATCACTCTCGTGATCCTCTGCATCACTCTCTTCAGCCTCTGCATCACTCTCTTGAGCCTCTACATCACTCTCTTCAGCCTCTGCATTACTCTCTTGAGCCTCTTCATCACTCTCATAAGCCTCTGCATCTCTCTCTGGAGCCTCAGCATCCCTCTCTTGAACCTCTGCAGCACTCATTTGAGCCTCTGCATCATTCTCTTGAACCTCTGCATCCCTCTCTTAAGCCTCTGTATCACTCTGTGGAGCCTCTGCATCCTTCTCTTAAGCCTCTGCATCACTCACTTAAGCCTCTGCATCACTCTCTTGAGCCTCTGCATCACTCTCTTGAGCCTCTGCATCCCTCTCTTAAGCCTCTGCATCACTCTTTTAATCCTCTGCATCACTCTCTTTACCCTCTGCATCACTCTCTTGAGCCTCTGCATCACTCTCTTCAGCCTCTGCATCCCTCTCTTGAGCCTCTGCATCACTCTCTTGAGCCTATGCATCACTCTCTTGAGCCTCTGCATCACTCCCTTCAGCCTCTGCATCCCTCTCTTGAGCCTCTACATCATTCTCCTAAGCCTCTCCATCCCTCACTTGAGCCTCAGCATCCCTCTCATGAGCCTCTGCATCCCTCTCGTGAGCCTTTGAATCACTCTCTTTAGCCTCTGCATCTCTCTCTTGGGCGTCTGCATCACTCCTTTGAGTCTCTGCATCCCTCTCTTAAGCCTCTGCATCCCCTGTCTTGAGCCTCTGTATCACTCTCTTGAGTCTCTTCATACCTCTCTTAAGCCTCTGCATCATTCTCTTCAGCCTCTGCATCACTCTCGTAAGCCTCTGCATCATTCTCTTCAGCCTCTGATCACACTCCTGAGACTCTGCATCACTCTCCTGAGCCTCTGCATCACTCTCTTCAGCCTCTGCATCCCTCTCTCAAGCCTCTACATCATTCTCTTCAGCCTCAGCATCCCTCTCTTAAGCCTCTGAATCACTCTCTTGAGCCTCTGCATCACTCTCTTGAGCCTCTGCATCACTCTCTTGAGCCTCTGCATCACTCTCTTGAGCCTCTGAATCCCTCTCTTGAGCCTCTGCATCACTCTTTTCAGCCTCTGCATCCCTCTCTTAAGCCTCTGCATCACTCTCTTAAGCCTCTGCATCACTCTCTTCAGCCTCTGCATCACTCTCTAAAGCCTCTGCATCTCTCTCTTCAGCCTCTGCATCACTCTCTTAAGCCTCTGCATCCCTCTCTGGAGCCTCTGCATCACTCTCTTGAGCCTCTGCTTCACTCTCTTGAGCCTCTGCATCACTCTCTTGAACCTCTGCATCACTCTCTTAAGCCTCTGTATCACTCTCTTGAGCCTCTGCATCACTCTCTTAAGCCTCTGCATCACTCTCTTAAGCCTCTGCATCACTCTCTTGAGCCTCTGCATCACTCTCTTGAGCCTCTGCATCCCTCTCTTGAGCCTCTGCATCACTCTCTTGAGCCTCTGCATCACTCTCTTCAGCCTCTGCATCACTCTCTTAAGCCTCTGCATCACTCTCTTGAGCCTCTGCATCACTCTCTTAAGCCTCTGCTTCCCTCTCTTGATCCTCTGCATCACTCTCTAGAGCCTCTGCATCACTCTCGTGAGCCTCT
>NW_025564902.1:0-20924 GCF_020424385.1 Procambarus clarkii
TCTGGCGCCTTAGACCACTCGGCCATCCTGACTGTACACACTAATCTTACAATTACTTTACATTCCTTAAGTTTCATAACTTAAGTTTGGAACAACTTTAATAACATGTTATACCAAACTTGATGTTCTACAACACTGCGAACAACAGCGTAATTGTTGGAGAACCCCGTATGAACAGGGTTAGTTCTGTTAAATGTATAGTTCAGTGATTTATTGAACAATCAACCACAGAAGGTGATTGCGGGGCTTAATTGGTTCTACACCGTCCATCTTGAGGCGTTCAGCTGTTCATGATTAGTTACGATATTCTGCAGAAGAAAATATTCTTCAGGAACGTAATTTTTAAATTTTGTTTTACTGAAAAATCTTGTATGGCAAGTTCCATGTTATTCATTCTGTGTGTTGTTGAGCATAATACCTCTATATTATGCTGTCTGTTGTTCAGCATAATGTCTCTATGTTTTTATTGTTCAGCATAATGTCTCTATGCTATCTATTGTTCTGAATAATGTCTCTATGCTGTCTATTGTTCGGCATAATATGTCTCTATGCTGTCTATTGTTCAGTATAATATGTCTCTATGCTGTCCATTGTTCAGCATAATAGCTCTATGCTGCCTAATGTTCAACTTAAAATGGCTCTATGCTGTCTATTGTTCAGCATAATATGTCTCTATGCTGTCTATTGTTCAGCATAATACGCCTCTATGCTGTCTATTGTTCAACATAATACGCCTCTATGCTGTCTATTGTTCAGCATAATGTCTTTTAAGTTCATATATATTTGGTTTGAATTTTTACAATAATAATTTTTGGGGTTCACAAATCTATTGTTATTTTATGCTTTAGTTTTGTATCTATTTGACTGAAACACAAAATAATGATAAAATGCTTTGTTACAGGTTACCCAGCTTTATACTTTGCAACATCCTACCCAGCTTTATACTTTGCAACATCCTACCCAGCTTTATACTTTGCAACATCCTACCAGCTTTATACTTTGCAACATCCTACCCAGCTTTATACTTTGCAACATCCTACCCAGCTTTATACTTTGCAACATCCTACCCAGCTTTATACTTTGCAACATCCTACCCAGCTTTATACTTTGCAACATCCTACCCAGCTTTATACTTAGCACATCCTACCCAGCTTTATACTTTGCAACATCCTACCCAGCTTTATACTTTGCAACATCCTACCCAGCTTTATACTTAGCAACATCCTACCCAGCTTTATACTTTGCAACATCCTACCCAGCTTTATATGTAACATCCTATATTAACATTCACATCAGGAAGCGTGAATGTTCCTTTTTTATTGGAATAACCTTTAGACAGAAGTCTAAAGGTTATTATTCAACTCTTGAAATTAAATAAGGAAAGATTCACATATTCAATCGTCTGGGATTTTCATGTTAAATAATTTCTATCAATATGCTTGAAAACGTACAGAAAATAATCAGCCAATTATTCAAGCTTAATAGTTTTTATTCGAGAATGTAAGTGGATGACATTTACATATGAAATTGGCAAAATAAGTTATATGATGAAATTCTTCCGGAGTAAAAATATATTAAACGAATTAGACCAACAAAAAGTCCTTATGACTGTTGTGTATAAAATGATTAATGAAGCATTTTTTATTTTCTACCTCAGACGTGGCCACACTTTTACATTGCTGATCAGCATATGTCAAATTTCTTCTGTCCTTCATGGACAGAGTTAGAGATCTGTTAAATATATAATATAGTTCAGTGATTTATTGAACAATCAACCACAGAAGGTGATAGCGGGGCTTATACAATGCTTATCTAACCTACATACATAAATACACAGTCTTCCGTCTATAGATTATTGATGTGTGTATTTGTGTAGGAGATTGAATATGTATATGTATATATATGTACATGTATGTATGAGTATGTGTACATGTATATATAACATTAATAATTGTGTAACTAGTGTTAAAAGATTGTTATTTGCTTAGCTAAACGAACTAGAGGGTTCAGCTCCTGAACCCTCTATGTGCCTCTGTAATGGGGTCCACCCTCGCCCATGGGATGGGTATGGGGTCCACCCTCGCCCATGGGATGGGTATGGGGTCCACCCTCGCCCACGGGATGGGTATGGGGTCCACCCTCGCCCATGGGATGGGTATGGGGTCCACCCTCGCCCACGGGATGGGTATGGGGTCCACCCTCGCCCATGGGATGGGTATGGGGTCCACCCTCGCCCACGGGATGAGTATGGGGTCCACCCTCGCCCACGGGATGGGTATGGGGTCCACCCTCGCCCATGGGATGGTGTCGTGACGCTGAACCCCGGTTCATTCCGAACACAGCGATTACACACACATAAACACCTTGCCTCAGCAACCGTTACTACCACCGTGTACTCCTACACACACCAGACCCTTGAGGCGTACCACTAGGTTTGTACTGGAACACAATGAATGAACATACGGAAGGTATTTAAAGGCCGTCGGATTTTGTCATTTAATTACAAAGAATAGACTCTGACAAATAATACTATATTATTAACATACTCTATTAGGTCAATACACTTCCAATACCCATAGACCACTTGACCTCCGCGATCACCACCCACACTCGTAACTTCCGCCTAAGTCCCTAATACGGAATGATTACTACAACGCTCCACACCCGGTTAGTCTTACATTCAATACTCACATACTGCAGACTTAACTTGGTCACTAAGATCACAACAGGCTCTCGCATAGCTGTCTGCTACACTTCGCTGCTGCCACAACCGGAGACCTCCGAGGACTTGCTAGTTCCACTTCCACACCAGACTGCCTCCAGTCAGCCATGGCCTCAAACATTTCACCACTCCTCTCAAGGAAGGTATAATCCGATTAACCTTATCCCTAGAGCGGTAATCTTGTTCCTAGAAGCCTGACGAAGAATAATTCCTCTTTCCAGGAATTATTAATTTGGCTAAACAGCTTCGGTCTTAATCCATTGACCTTTCTTAGATATGTGATCCATAGTCTGTCTACTTACATGTACTTTCAATCATCATTCGTTAAGTGTTGTAGTAATGATCCTCTAGCTAATAATTCCTACTAACTTGTGGATTACAACACCACTCCCCTCCTTAAACACGCATATGTCCCCATATGCATCATTGCAATGGTTCCATTAGTGCAAGGACCTGGAGGATGCACCCACCATATGTGTACAACTACAAAATCATCCAAAAAGTTCATCATACACACGATGAAATAAATAAAAATTTTCCCCGACATGACTCACAACACTTCTCCAACATATACATTATATTCACATCATAGCACAGGTAAAATAGTCTGTAATAATTTTTCCCATCTCCAACAATGCACATATACCTAAACTGCTGACATATAATTACATACAAACATAACCATAAAATTACATGGACCAGAATGCTGGCACTTAAACAGAAATGACACTAGTCATTAATATATACACAACACATATATATCTAAGGTTCTTCATCCTTAGTAATAAGTTAATTACAATTTAACATCTTGCCCTGTACTGTTAACATAAGGGCTTACAATGATCACACAATGTTTCACTGGCCTCCTCCACAATTGGCAGCATCACTTCTCTTGTCTTCGTGTCCCATGGTTGCTAGGTCATAGATCCTCCATGACCCAGACAAAACCCAGGCTGTCCAGCCTGGTGAATGTTGTCAATGTCCCATCGTTGCTCTGAGCTAACGTGATCCTGGCCTCCAGAGCAACGGAGATTCCTACCCCAGGGTCATGTTCCCTTGGGTCTGTGCTGACGTCTCGTTCCAGGGCACCAATCCCAGAACGCTGTAGATCCCTCACAGCTCTCTGGTCTAGGCCCATCCGCCCAGAGTGTGTCCACCTGTATTCACACCTTCCCGACCGCTGTACCTGCAAAATATTCCCTCGGAGCCCCCTGGCTCAATCCCATTATCACATAACCCCCTCGGCTCCTTACTCTCTCCCCGTATATAGCCTGAGCGCAGCTGCAAAACCATTGCAGCTGGCCCTTATCCCTGCTTTGATGTCAGGGGGCGAATTTCGCCTATAACGTCACGTTGGCTTCACTTCCTCCCCTTTTTTTCTCTAGAATAACTGAGTGTAGCCTCACAGCTTCCCTTCTCCTCTACCTGAAGCTCTGTGACATGATCCCGGGGGACCTTCTCAAGCCTAACACTCAGTAATGGTGCCGATGAGGTAATATACAGTATATACATACACATACATTATCACAATAAATACCTCATTAACATCATTTCACAACTAATGTCACTAAAGCATCATACTTCCACTGGCTCGCCTCTAGCGAGATTCCTGTAACAACTTAATTAATGAGAGATTAGTATATCTACTTCGCTCGTCCACTGCAACCACCAACACCTGAAATTTGAAATTCTACCTTATAATCTTATCCATAAGACTTACCCACTCCGACTTAATTAATGAAAATTTTAATGAAAATAATTAATTTTTATTAGTCTTTTATGAGCCTTGCTAGAGATATCGACTTGACTCGCCTACTGCAGCCACCAACTCCTGCAATTATCCACATTTCATCTTATCCATAAGACTTACCCACTCCGACACACCATTACCACTGGTCATCCCAACCACTGATGACCTCATTATAACGCCACACACCCCTACAACCACTTCCTGCGTCCTAACGCACCGACCTTGCTACGCCGATACTCACCTTACCGACCACTACCTGGCGCTCCTGCGCCACCATATACTCCACAACACCACACTCCATACCAGGCGTCCAAACGCCACTACACTACACCACCCAATGGCGTCCCCAACGCCCTCAACACAACACACGGCGTCCCCAACGCCCTCAACACAACACACGGCATCCCCAACGCCCTCAACACAACACACGGCGTCCCCAACGCCCTCAACACAACACACGGCGTCCCCAACGCCCTCAACACAACACACGGCGTCCCCATCGCCCTCAACACAACACCCGGCGTCCCCAACGCCCTCAACACAACACACGGCATCCCCAACGCCCTCAACACAACACACGGCGTCCCCAACGCCCTCAACACAACACACGGCGTCCCCAACGCCCTCAACACAACACACGGCGTCCCCCAACGCCCTCAACACACAACACCCGGCGTCCCCAACGCCCTCAACACAACACCCGGCGTCCCCCAACGCCCTCAACACAACACCCGGCGTCCCCAACGCCCTCAACACAACACCCGGCGTCCCCAACGCCCTCAACACAACACCCGGCGTCCCCAACGCCCTCAACACAACACCCGGCGTCCCCAACGCCCTCAACACAACACACGGCATCCCCAACGCCCTCAACACAACACACGGCGTCCCCAACGCCCTCAACACAACACCCGGCGTCCCCAACGCCCTCAACACAACACCCGGCGTCCCCAACGCCCTCAACACAACACCCGGCGTCCCCAACGCCCTCAACACAACACCCGGCGTCCCCAACGCCCTCAACACAACACCCGGCGTCCCCAACGCCCTCAACACAACACACGGCGTCCCCAACGCCCTCAACACAACACACGGCGTCCCCAACGCCCTCAACACAACACACGGCGTCCCCAACGCCCTCAACACAACACCCGGCCTCCCCAACGCCCTCAACACAACACACGGCATCCCCAACGCCCTCAACACAACACACGGCGTCCCCAACGCCCTCAACACAACACCCGGCGTCCCCAACGTCCTCAACACACACACCCGGCGTCCCCAACGCCCTCAACACAACACCCGGCGTCCCCAACGCCCTCAACACAACACCCGGCGTCCCCAACGCCCTCAACACAACACCCGGCGTCCCCAACGCCCTCAACACAACACACGGCGTCCCCAACGCCCTCAACACAACACACGGCGTCCCCAACGCCCTCAACACAAACACAACGGCGTCCCCCATGCCATTACCACCACAGGCATATGCCTTGCGCCAGAGCGCATCAAAACACCACGAGACGTCACCCACCAATAAGTAACCAGACGCCACACACACTCCCTTCTCTCTCGTAATCCGTTAATTACCTGACCAACACTCGTCAGGCATAATTTCTTGTGTAGTGGCCACCCGCCACACTCTACCACCTGCGTTAACATACTTCAACGCTAATGTCTACAATACACCCGGTGTTACAACAACCAGTAATGCTACACATGCTACACCTTGGCGCTACAATGCCAACAATGTCAAGCACTATACTACATCCATAATATCAACAGTCAAAACATGCACATTACACTACAGTAAACTAGTCATTACGCTGGCGTCTAATACGCCACTACACGTGCATTACACTACACACCCCGGCGTACAAACGCCAATACACAACCATCCACTACACCCGGCGCCACACACCCCCACCAACGGAACACGCTCCCCGTGTCCCAGGTAACACTCTCCATAATGCTACCTGCACCCACAAAAAAATCTCCCTGGCCCTCTCCAGGGTACAGTAGACGGCGAACCCTAGACGTCAAATTACGCGTCGCTCGCTATGCCAAGGCGTCCATAATTCACTGCGCCTATTTTCTGTATCTACACCTGACAACGCCGGAACTCGCACAGTACTTTAGGTAATATTTCATTATCCTTAAAATATTCGATTTACACGTTACATGAAATTTAATTAACTTTAAATTACGTAGTTTACACGATTAATTTCACCTTAGCAACGGTTTCTCACTATTTCCGCCTTACCAACGATATAAAACAAGCTCCAAGGTGAGGCTTGCTTGGCCCACCCATCGCTTGGGCCGCACATGGCCGCACATGGCCCACGCTGGCCCACATTTCACCCGCGCTAGTTTACCTCGCCACTCTGTATAATCCGCACTACGAACACTATAATCCGCACTACGAACACTGTATAATCCGCACTACGAACACTGTATAATCCGCACTACGAACACTGCACTTGTTTTTGGATCCCGATGCTTCAGTGGTCCAGACTTGCCTCTTAGCCGTCTCTCGTTGTGGGAATCTGGAAAGAAGAAATAAACCCCACATGTGCCCCACAATGGCCTAGTCCCTTTAATTAACTAACTCCTCTGCCCTGGTCTCACCTGACCCTTCTTTCCTCCGTCTAGTAACCCCCATTCTCACCACAACCCGACGTCTACCATTCCCTGAACATTCCCTCACCAACTAAACCAGAACCACACTTCCTTCATCTCGCACAGTGTTCCAAATCTGTTTGCGCTGCCACCAAATATGTCGTCTACCAATTCCCTAACATTCCCTCACCAACCAACCAGGAACACTATGAAGGGACACATGGAAAGTCTTTAAAGGCCGTCGGGTTTTGTCATTTAATTACAAAGAATAGACTCTGACAAATAATACTATATTAATTAACATACTCTATTAGGTCAATACACTTCCAATACCCATAGACCACTTGACCTCCGCGATCACCACCCACACTCGTAACTTCCGCCTAAGTCCCTAATACGGAATGATTACTACAACGCTCCACACCCGGTTAGTCCTTACATTCAATACTCACATACTGCAGACTTAACTTGGTCACTAAGATCACAACAGGCTCTCGCATAGCTGTCTGCTACACTTCGCTGCTGCCACAACCGGAGACCTCCGAGGACTTGCTAGTTCCACTTCCACAACCAGACTGCCTCCAGTCAGCCATGGCCTCAAACATTTCACCACTCCTCTCAAGGAAGGTATAATCCGATTAACCTTATCCCTAGAGCGGTAATCTTGTTCCTAGAAGCCTGACGAAGAATAATTCCTCTTTCCAGGAATTATTAATTTGGCTAAACAGCTTCGGTCTTAATCCATTGACCTTTCTTAGATATGTGATCCATAGTCTGTCTACTTACATGTACTTTCAATCATCATTCGTTAAGTGTTGTAGTAATGATCCTCTAGCTAATAATTCCTACTAACTTGTGGATTACAACAATGGGTATGGGGTCCACCCTCGCCCACGGGATGGGTATGGGGTCCACCCTCGCCCATGGGATGGGTATGGGGTCCACCCTCGCCCACGGGATGGGTATGGGGTCCACCCTCGCCCACGGGATGGGTATGGGGTCCACCCTCGCCCATGGGATGGGTATGGGGTCCACCCTCGCCCATGGGATGGGTATGGGGTCCACCCTCGCCCACGGGATGAGTATGGGGGTGCATAATAAAGAAAACAATTGAATTCTGTCTGTTCTACATAAATAGTGTTAGACGTATGGTCTCTTATACATAATATAATAATTGTGTCTTTACAAAGGTGAAATGCAATTTTGATCAGTTTACAAATGTACACATACATATATATATATATAATATATATATATATATATATATATATATATATATATATATATATATATATATATATATAATATACTTCCTCTTGCTGCTTCTATGTTGGTTCGGGGTCTTGAAGTAGGTAGAATATAGTTGTGCATTAATTGGCTGTTGATTGCTGGTGTTGACTTTTTGATGTGTAGTGCCTCGCTGATGTCGATGATTTCTGTGTTGCTTGTTAAGATTTCTCTGGTGACGGTCTGGTTGTGAGATTATATGTTCCTTGATGGCGCCCTGTTGTTTGTGCATTGTTAATCGCCTAGAAAGAGACGTTGTTGTCTTGCCTATATACTGAGTTCTTTGGGGCTTACAGTTCCCAAGTGGACATGTGAAAGCATTGACGACGTTGGTTTCCTTCAGGGTATTCTGCTTGGTGTCTGGGGAGTTTTTCATGAGTAGGTTGGCCGTTTTTTGTTTTTGTAGTAAATTGTCAATTGTATTTTCTAATTTTGGTCTGTAGGGATAACGTTCTTATTAATAATATCTTTCAGGACACTTTCCTCCGTTTTACGAGCCCTCGAAAAGAAGTTCCGGTAAAATAGTCTTATAGGGGGGTACAGGTGTTGTGCTAGTTGACTCTTCAGAGGTTGCATGGCGTTTCACCTTTCTTTTTATGACGTCTTTAACATAACAGTTAAAGAACCCATTGTTGACTAGGACCTGCCTTACCCTACAGAGCTCTTCATCGACTTGCTTCCATCCTGACCTGTCTAAGAGCCCGGTCGACATAAGCGTTAACAATACTCCTCTTGTAACTGTCCGGGCAGTCACTGTTGTCATTGAGGCACATTCCTATGTTTGCTTCCTTAGTGTAGACTGCAGTGTGGAACCATTCGCTCCTTTCCGTGACTGTTACATCTAGAAAGGGCAGCTTCCCATCATTCTCCATCTCGTAAGTGAAACTTAACACAGAATTTGCTCGAATGCCTCCTTCAGCTCCTGCAGATGTCTGACATCAGGTACCTGCATAAAAATGTCGTCATACCTGCAGTATATGGCGGGTTTCAGGTCCATGTCAACTAAGACCCTCTGCTCGATGGCACCCATGTAGAAATTCGCAAATAGTACACGTAGGGGGGAACCCATGGCGACCCCATCTACTTGCTTATACATGTGCCCATCGTAAGAAATATTGAGAAGATTCGTGTTAGAATTAATAATCTCACTCTTTCGGTCATATTAATTAAAAAAATCTCTTAATATATAAACCAAGCATTGTGTCAAGTAATTAGCTAATACAATTCTCGAATATATAGTAACTAATTATTGTTTTATCTGAGGATAATAAAGCTCAAGTAATATGATTAGTCGAGGAACAGCAAAATAGTTATTAAAAATAATTATTAATAATTATTAAAAGCAGACTTATAATGAAGAACATGGCGGTGTTCCACAAGTTAATTATGCTTCGTTCTAGTACGTGTATTGATATATTTATTGTAAATAATTTACCCTCACTCGCCTCTGCCTTCCCATCATCATCAACTCATCACAATAAATTCTTCAATTGAATCTCATATTAAGGGTCAGCTATCCTCCTGATGCTGTCTTCTGTAACATAATATACTGAGTAACTTAATATATCCTCCGAATGAACAAGA
This sequence comes from Procambarus clarkii, assembly GCF_020424385.1. Classification (NCBI taxonomy): domain Eukaryota; kingdom Metazoa; phylum Arthropoda; class Malacostraca; order Decapoda; family Cambaridae; genus Procambarus; species Procambarus clarkii. The sequence continues at coordinate 9,963 of NW_025564902.1, forward strand.
GTATATATAACGTAGAGAAAATGGTAGAGTAATGAAATGTGTAATGATAGAGAATGCGTTGTGTTGCAGTAGAGAGGTAGATCAATCAACGCTGCGTGGGGGAAAATACATACGCGAGTGATCAATGTATTTAAGATATAGAGAGGTAGATGGCAGATAAAGCTTGTTTGTTTGAGAAATTTGTAGGCATCAATATTATCGTCATCTTTGATGATTTCAGAATATTCCTACCCCCCTCTCAAGACTAAACAGATTGGGCTTTAATGTTTCTCAAACGATTTACTTCCAATCTTTGTTTTGGTGTCCAGCCATTTCCAATCTTTGTTGCTTGGTATCGAATGTTTTTCCAACAAACACAACACCTCCACACACACTGACAAACACAGCACCTCCACACACACTGACAAACACAGCACCTCCACACACACTGACAAACACAACACCTCCACACACTGACAAACACAACACCTCTCCACACACTGACAAACACAACACCTCTCCACACACTGACAAACACAACACATCCACACATTGACAAACACAACACCTCCACACACTGACAAACACAACACCTCTCCACACACTGACAAACACAACACCTCTCCACACACACTGACAAACACAACACTTCTACACACATTGACAAACACAACACCTCCACACACACTGACAAACACAACACCTCTCCACACACTGACAAACACAACACCTCCACACACTGACAAACACAACACCTCCACACACACTGACAAACACAGCACCTCCACACACTGACAAACACACACCTCCACACACTGACAAACACAACACCTCCACACACTGACAAACACAGCACCTCCACACACACTGACAACACACACCTCTCCCACACACTGACAACACAAACACCTCCACACACACTGACAAACACAACACCTCCACACACCCTGACAAACACAACACCCTCCACACACACTGACAAACACAACACCTCCACACACACTGACAAACACAGCACCTCTCCACACTGACAAACACAACACCTCCACACACACTGACAAACACAGCACCTCTCCACACTGACAAACACAACACCTCCACACACACACTGACAAACACAACACCTCCACACACTGACAACACAACACCTCCACACACACTGACAAACACAACACCTCCACACACACTGCCAAACACAACACCACTCCACACACTGACAAACCAACACCTCCACACACTGACAACACAACACCTCCTCCACACACTGACAAACACAACACCTCCACACACACTGACAAACACAACACCTCCACACACACTGACAAACACAACACCTCCACACACACTGACAAACACAACACCTCCACACACACTGACAAACACAACACCTCCACACACACTGACAAACACAACACCACTCCACACACTGACAAACACAACACCTCCACACACACTGACAAACACAAACACCACTCCACACACTGACACCTCAACACAACACCTCCACACACACTGACAAACACAACACCACTCCACACACTGACAAACACAACACCTCCACACACTGACAAACACAACACCTCCACACACTGACAAACACAACACACTCCACACACACTGACAAACACAACACCACTCCACACACTGACAAACACACACCTCCACACACACTGACAAACACAGCACCTCTCCACACACACTGACAAACACAGCACCTCCACCACACTGACAAACACAACACCTCTCCACACACACTGACAAACACAACACCTCCACACACTGACAAACACAACACCTCCACACACTGACAAACACAGCACCTCTCACACACACTGACAAACACAACACCTCTCCACACACTGACAAACACAACACCTCTCCACACACTGACAAACACAACACTCTCCACACACTGACAACACAACACCTCTACACACACTGACAAACACAACACCTCTCCACACACTGACAAACACAAACACCTCTCCACACACTGACAAACACAACACCTCCACACACACTGACAAACACAACACCTCCACACACACTGACAAACACAACACCTCCACACACACTGACAAACACAACACCTCCACACACACTGACAAACACAACACCTCTCCACACACACTGACAAACACAACACCTCTCCACACACACTGACAAACACAGCACCTCCACACACACTGACAAACACAACACCTCTCCACACACACTGACAAACACAACACCTCCACACACTGACAAACACAACACCTCTCCACACACACTGACAAACACGGCACCTCCACACACACTGACAAACACAACACCTCTCCACACACTGACAAACACAACACCTCCACACACTCTGACAAACACAACACCTCCACACCTGACAAACACACACCTCTCCACACACACTGACAACACAACACCACTCCACACACTGACAAACACAACACCTCCACACACTGACAACACAACACCTCTCCACACACTGACAAACACAACACCTCCACACTGACAAACACAACACCTCCACACACACTGACAAACACAACACCTCCAACACACACTGACAAACACAACACCTCTCCACACACCTGACAAACACAACACCTCTCCACACACTGACAAACACAACACCTCTCCACACACACTGACAAACACAACACCTCTCCACACACACTGACAAACACAACACCTCTCCACACACACTGACAAACACAGCACCTCTCCACACACTGACAAACACAACACCTCTCCACACACTGACAAACACAGCACCTCTCCACACACTGACAAACACAACACCTCTAACACTGACAACACAACACCTCTACACACTGACAAACACAACACCTCTCCACACACTGACAAACACAACACTTCTACACACACTGACACCTCTACACACACTGACAAACACAGCACCTCTACACACACTGACAAACACAGCACCTCTCCACACACTGACAAACACAGCACCTCCACACACTGACAAACACACACAAACACAGCCCCAGTGTGTATATTATTATGGAAGGTGAGAAAACTCTTGAAAAATTAATAGCAGGAACTCTCATCCTTCATCGTGATGATCAGTGAGAGAGAGTGAGAGAGAGAGAGAGAGACAGAGAGAGAGAGAGGGAGGGAGAGAGAGAGAGAGAAAGAGTGAGGGAGGGAGGGAGAGAGAGGCAGCACAATAGATCGTCCGCTACACAATAGATAACAGCGTGTCTATTGTTAAGACCGAGTCTTTTTCTGCAAATGTTTTAAGAAAGAAGGTTGAGTGTAGAGTTGTGAGAGTTAGGCCGCTCCCGGCTATACTTGGCCCTGTATGACTGTATGGCCACTCTCCCTATACACCCTCAGTATGACTGTATGACCACTCTCCCTATACACCCTCAGTATGACTGTATGACCACTTTCACTATACACCCTCAGTATGACTGTATGACCACTTTCACTATACATCCTCAGTATGACTATGACCACTTTCACTATACACCCTCAGTATGACTGTATGACCACTTTCACTATACACCCTCAGTATGACTGTATGACCACTTTCACTATACACCCTCAGTATGACTGTATGACCACTTTCACTATACACCCTCAGTATGACTGTATGACCACTTTCACTATACACCCTCAGTATGACTGTATGACCACTTTCACTATACACCCACAGTATAATGTATTTTCCCAGTTATATGTTCAAGATTCACTCCATTACTTATAACTCTAAAAACAAGGACATGGAATCCAGTAGTGGGTATATTAGAAAACAAATAAATAATGTAAAAATATTGTCTTAGTCATATTAAAGGATATTAAACGTTGGGTGGCTTGACTCTGCGAACTGAAGGCCCAGAATTATTCCTTGAAAATGTTTTCTAGTCTCTGAGAGTCAATGGGAGAGGAAAGAGGAATGGCTGCCGGGTATCTGGCCCATGTGTGTGCCCATGTGTGTGCCCATGTGTGTGCCCATTGTCGCGCCTCTTAACTATTAATGAGCCGGTGTACAGATAGATTGTATGTAAAGATTCCTGAGCCCAGTAAGTTCAGGAATCTTAAATTTTTTTTTAACGTAATCTTAACATAGTTTCAAGACATCTGCTGGTCCAGGTTCAATTTGCCAATTTAAGTTTGTTTGTATTAATTTGCCCCGAGAGGCGAGTTTATTGGGCAGCGCCACTCATCTTGTGAGTGGACACACCGCCATAGTGACAGTATTGGGCAGCGCCACTCATCTTGTGAGTGGACACACCGCCATAGTGACAGTATTGGGCAGCGGCACTCATCTTGTGAGTGGACACACCGTCATAGTGACAGTATTGGGCAGCGCCACTCATCTTGTGAGTGAACACACCGCCATAGTGACAGTATTGGGCAGCGCCACTCATCTTGTGAGTGGACACACCGCCATAGCAGCATGTACAACACTCCCCAATAGGAAGAAAACCCGCTGGGTCGTTTATCCTGTCACTTGTACCCAGACACAGCTGGGACTTGCTTAACTGTCTCAAGTGACCAGCTCCTCAAACAAGAAGTTTAACATCTGTCAACCCTTAAAATCTTACGTAATCTTGCGGGTGCAAAATGGGGAAATATTTTAAGAACACCATTTATATTTGACAGATAGTATTTTCCCCTAACTCAAACAATCTGGAGTTTACGATGCTTCACATACTTCTAATGTCTCTTAGATGGTCACATTCTCTCAGATAATGGTCAAGGCGGTGTCCGTCACTCTCACCACAGACTCTGCAACTCCGCTGCTCAACTGTTGTTTCCATCCTAAGTCTCCATGGATATTTGTATTCAAGACGGATTCTCGCTATTACTCTCCCACGGCCACCTCCTCTTCGTCCATAATGATTGAGATTGCCAGCTGTAACCATGTTGTACCATCGTACAAATTCACTGGTTTGTGCTTCTATCCTCCTTTCCTCAGTTACCTTGTCACGGTGATGTTGCCTGACGATAACTCTAATTTGAAGCAGAGTCTTCAGGTATGAAGTATTCAATATGGTCTCCTTCAGCGACAAGTCTAAACGTAAGAAAGGTCTGAGTTATCAGTGGAAGGGATTTTAGGCCAGAAAGTCTTAAGATCTGTGGACCAAGTGGGACTGTGGACCACAAGGGACTGTGGACCACGAGGGACTGTGGACCACGTGGGACTGTGGACCACGTGGGACTGTGGACCACGTGGGACTGTGGACCACGTGGGACTGTGGACCACATGGGACTGTGGACCACGTGGGACTGTGGACCACGTGGGACTGTGGACTACTTGGGACTGTGGACCACGTGGGACTGTGGACCATGTAGAACTGTGGACCACGTGGGACTGTGGACCACGTGGGACTGTGGACCACGAGGGACTGAGAACCACTTGGGACTGTGGACCATGTGGGACTGTGGACCATGTAGAACTGTGGATGTGGGCCTGTGGACCACTATGGACCACGTGGGACTGTGGACCATGTGGGACTGAGGACCACGTGGGACTGTGGACCATGTGGGACTGTGGACCATGTGGGACTGTGGACCATGTGGGACTGTGGACCATGTGGGACTGTGGACCATGTGGGACTGTGGACCATGTGGGACTGTGGACCACGTGGGACTGTGGACCATGTGGGACTGTGGACCATGTGGGACTGTGGACCATGTGGGACTGTGGACCACGTGGGACTGTGGACCATGTGGGACTGTGGACCACGTGGGACTGTGGACCATGTGCGACTGTGGACCACGTGGGACTGTGGACCATGTGCGACTGTGGACCATGTGGGACTGTGGACCATGTGCGACTGTGGACCATGTGGGACTGTGGACCACGTGGGACTGTGGACCATGTGCGACTGTGGACCACGTGGGACTGTGGACCATGTGGGACTGAGAACCACTTGGGACTGTGGACCATGTGGGACTGTGGACCATGTGGGACTGTGGACCATATGGGACTGTGGACCATGTAGGACTGTGGACCATGTGGGACTGTGGACCATGTGGGACTGTGGACCACGTGGGACTGTGGACCATGTGGGACTGTGGACCATGTGGGACTGTGGACCACGTGGGACTATCGACCATGTGGGACTATGGACCATGTGGGACTATGGACCATGTGGGACTGAGGACCATGTGGGACTGTGGACCATGTGGGACTGTGGACCATGTGGGGGACTGTGGACCACGTGGGACTGTGGACCATGTGGGACTGTGGACCACGTGACTGGACCATGTGGGACTGTGGACCATGTGCGACTGTGGACCACGTGGGACTGTGGACCATGTGGGACTGTGGACCACGTGGGACTGTGGACCATGTGCAACTGTGGACCACGTGGGACTGTGGACCATGTGCGACTGTGGACCATGTGGGACTGTGGACCACGTGCGACTGTGGACCATGTGGGACTGTGGACCACGTGGGACTGTGGACCACGTGGGACTGTGGACCACGTGGGACTGTAGACCACGTGGGACTGAGAACCACTTGGGACTGTGGACCATGTGGGACTGTGGACCATGTGGGACTGAGGTGGGACTGTGGACCATATGGGACTGTGGACCATGTGGGACTGTGGACCATGTGGGACTGTGGACCATGTGGGACTGTGGACCACGTGGGACTGGGACTGTGGACCATGTGGGACTGTGGACCATGTGGGACTGTGGACCATGTGCGACTGTGGACCACGTGGGACTGTGGACCATGTGGGACTGTGGACCATGTGGGACTGTGGACCATGTGGGACTGTGGACCATGTGTGACTGTGGACCATGTGGGACTGTGGACCATGTGGGACTGTGGACCATGTGGGACTGTGGACCATGTAGGACTGTGGACCATGTGGGACTGTGGACCATGTGGGACTGTGGACCATGTGGGACTGTGGACCATGTGCGACTGTGGACCATGTAGGATTGTGGACCATGTGGGACTGTGGACCATGTGGGACTATGGACCATGTGGGACTGTGGACCATGTGGGACTGTGGACCATGTGGGACTGTGGACCACGTGGGACTGTGGACCACTGTGGGACTGAGGACCATGTGGACTGTGGACCACGTGGGACTGTGGACCATGTGGGATTTGTGGACCTCGTGGGACTGTGGACCATGTGGGACTGTGGACCACTTGGGACTGTGAACCATGTGCGACTGTGGACCATGTAGGACTGTGGACCATGTGGGACTGTGGACCATGACACGTGGGACTGTGGACCATGTGGGATTGTGGACCACGTGAGACTGTGGACCACGTGGGACTGTGGACCATGTGGGACTGTGGACCATGTGGGACTGTGGACCACGTGAGACTGTGGACCATGTGGGACTGTGGACCATGTGGGACTGTGGATCATGTGGGACTGTGAACCATGTGGGACTGTGGACCATGTGGGACTGTGTACCACGTGGGACTGTGGACCATGTGGGACTGTGGACCACGTGAGACTGTGGACCACGTGGACTGTGGACCATGTGGGACTGTGGACCATGTGGGACTGTGGACCATGTGGGACTGTGGACCACGTGAGACTGTGGACCACGTGAGACTGTGGACCATGTGGGACTGTGGACCATGTGGGACTGTGGACCACGTGGGACTGTGGACCATGTGGGACTGTGGATAACGTGAGACTGTGGACCACGTGAGACTGTGGACCATGTGGGACTGTGGACCACGTGGGACTGTGGACCATGTGGGACTGTGGACCATGTGGGACTGTGGACCATGTGGGACTGTGGACCATGTGGGACTGTGAACCATGTGCGACTGTGGACCATGTAGGACTGTGGACCATGTGGGACTGTGGACCCATGTAGGACTGTGGACCATGTGGGACTGTGGACCACGTGGGACTGTGGACCATGTGGGACTGTGGACCATGTGGGACTGTGGACCAGGTGGGACTGTGGACCATGTGGGACTGTGGACCACGTGGGACTGTGGACCATGTGGGACTGTGGACCATGTGGGACTGTGGACCATGTGGGACTGTGGACCATGTGGGACTGTGGACCACGTGGGACTGTAGACCATGTGGGACTGTGGACCACGTGAGACTGTGGACCACGTGGGACTGTGGACCACGTGGGACTGTGGACTACTTGGGACTGTGGACCATGTGGGACTGTGGACCATGTGGGACTGTGGACCATGTGGGACTGTGGACCATGTGGGACTGTGGACCACGTGAGACTGTGGACCACGTGAGACTGTGGACCATGTGGGACTGTGGATCATGTGGGACTGTGGATAACGTGAGACTGTGGACCACGTGAGACTGTGGACCATGTCGAACTGTGGACCACGTGGGACTGTGACCATGTGGGACTGTGGAATATGTGGGACTGTGGACCATGTGCGACGTGGGACTGTGGACCCACCATTGGGACTGTGGACCTGTGGGACTGTGGACCATGTGGGACTGTGGACCACGTGAGACTGTGGGACTGTGGACCACTGTGGTGGGACTGTGGACCACGTGAGACTGTGGACCACGTGAGACTGTGGACCACTGTGGTGGGACTGTGGACCATGTGGGACTGTGGACACGTGGGACTGTGGACCATGTGGGACTGTGGACCATGTGGGACTGTGGACTGTGGACCACGTGTGAGACTGTGGACCATGTGACCACGTGGGACTGTGGACCTGTGGACCACGTGACTGTGGACTGTGGACCATGTGGGACTGGGACTGTGGACCACGTGAGACTGTGGACCATGTGGGACTGTGGACCACGTGAGACTGTGGACCATGTGGGACTGTGGACCACGTGGGACTGTGGACCATGTGGGACTGTGGACCCGTGGGACTGTGACCATGTGTGACCATGTGTGTAATGTGGGAACCGACCTGTGAGATTTATATTATTTAATTTATATGAATTTATATTTACGTTAATTATATACTTCGATAGCAATTTGTATAATGATAAGTGGACTGTATTTCTGCAATAATCTCATAATCTCACAAATCGATCCTCTACACATTAGGGGGGGGTTATTAAATTAATATATATATGCAGCCAATCAAACTACAGAAATAACTACATACATTAAAGAGGTTCCTTATCTTATAGTACAGCAGGTTAGTCCACCAGGTATAACTAGGGTGTAGACACCAAATTATCCTCTTTGAGGTAGCTTCCATATCACCCAGTAACTGGTGCACAAATCTTGCATCCTCGTCTTGACCTGTCAAAAGTGCGCTAGCTGTGAAGCCAGATACCTATATATGACAAGTATTCAGAGAAAACAGTACATGGAACATGAAGACCTGGCTTAATTACCTTTAGTTTGAGGCTTCCATGTGATCTAACCAGGTCACCCTATATAATGACTTAATGGCCACTAATGATAAATAATGGGTTTCGGAAAGAACACTTAACTTGATTTGTTGACAGCGTGTTGACAGATGGTACACCTTTGGTATCCATACACTACGTCCAAGTAAAATTACAGGAGCCGAATTTTGCTCCCGTGTGAGCCTCTGGTCTCGTATAACAATGGCTGCCCTCCTTCCCACTGACGCCTGGCCTACTTTTGTCCAGATTTCAGAAAGTGATAGAAGGGTCACATTTACTTACTTTAATTATTTAATATTGATAATTAAGTTAATTATATATAAGATGTTTTTATGATGGTAAAGTCCAAAGACTAATGTATTTAAGAATAATTCCCAGCAGAATAGCTGGTGAATTATAATAGTATGTGGTGATGATATCCCGTTTTCTTTAGACGGTAATTCCACTACAAGTTACGTTTTTCTATGGGTAACTTGTTTATACAATACAGCTATTATCTGTATGATTATTAAATGGTGTCGGATTTTCCGACATAATTCCCCAGGGGGCTGCTCACGGGTCGAAGTCCTAATTAGAACAGACGAACACCGATACTCCTCCTTCGAATTATCACATTAATTTGATGTTAGTAGTTAGTAATCACACATTTGTGTGTCTGTTCGTACAGGACGGATGTTCCCGTACTAGAGTTGCAGGGGTTAGAAGTCTAATGCGATTTCATTTTCCCTGTCAACTCTTGAAAGGCTAATATTCAAGCCTAATTACATATTATTTAACCCAGAAGACTGGATGTGATCAAGTACTACAGTCAAGTATGATTCAGGGACTGCAGTGAGATCAGTGACATTAGATATAACTTGAAGTTTGTTCAGGTAACTGGTCACTGATATATAAACACTGAGGCCCATGGAATACATCTTGATTAAATAATAAATGTATCACATCAGTCATCAGATTTATTGGGGTTTAATTTAGTTAATTGATTCAGAGGATTGAATAGCTCATCATTAAAGTAAAGTATGGTTCTGAGACTGCAGTGGGTTCAGTGACATTGGTCGCAGTGACTTGTAGCTGTTTTAGGCTACTGTTCACTGATTTGCCACTGAGGCCTCATGAACTCATCTTCAGCTTTAAATGATGATACTAACATCAACCTCTGTTACTATAGTCAGCTGTAATCTCCTTAGTATAATGCTACTGGATAATATAATCAGCTGACAAATTTAGATTTTCTACGGTATTGTTTATCTGCAGGCATAGGTCTCCTCAGGCTTGATACTGGGCCTGAGAGTAATTTACCTCCTGCAGAGTTTAACATGGTTATACCCTGATATTTATAGGGCTACCGATGAATCGATGACAATAGTCTGTCCCTACAAGGAGACCGAAGTCAGTGAGGTGATCAGACTTAATTATTATCTGCCAATTTTATTCCTCTATTTCTCAGGAATTTGGCTGTTGCTCTCAGACCTTGAACTTGTAGGTCTACTGGTATTTTGTCCACCACAATGGCTTGTACTCGACAGACGTACCTGCCTAAGCGTACTGATGGTTGTACCACCTGGTAGACTTGAGGTCCTGCATCTGTTACAAACCCTGAGATGTTTGAATGACATCTGAGCTACAGCTGCTTAATTGTAATTCATCTGCCAACTTTTTAGTGA